>CAOKZL010004070.1:0-50177 GCA_948472985.1 Iguana delicatissima
ATTGGGCTGCATGATCCCCAATTTTTTTTAAAAAAGGAAGACTCCATGACAGTATTCTTTCTCCCTAAGTTCCAAAAGACCAGACTACAAAATTACCTGTATATTGTAGTACTCTAGATAGATTCCTTAAGAACAGATTTCACTGCCTTATGCTGCGATTTACACTTCCGAGTTGCAAAAGGATTATTGCTAATGTGTCTTCAAGTTGTTTGCAACTTATGGTAACCCTAAGGCAAACCTTTCATGGCAGTTTCTTGGCAAGATTTGTTCAGAGGGATTTGCCTTTACTTCCCTCTGAGTCTGAGAGAGTATGACTTGACTAAAGTCACCCAGCGGGTTTCCACGGCTGAGCAGGGATTCAGATCCTTGTCTCCAGAGTTGCAGTTCAATGCTCAAACCACTACACCATGCTAGTTCTCTGTGCAAAAGGTTATTTGGGATATAATGGAAAGCACTGTAAGAGATGTTTTCAGGCTCCTCTTCCAGAAGTACTCTAAACATTCCTCCGAAAGCTTCCACAAAGGGTATAGGCCCTCCTGAAAAACACTCCCTTACGTTCCTGGAACAAAACACTGCCTCCTTGTGCATGTGTAATATGTAGTGGAATAAGTATTTCAAATTCAGTCATAAGCTCAAGGACACACTGTGTAATACAGTGAAGAATCTTACATTTAATATCATCTTTATCTTCTGTGCACAGTGCAAAATATTTTGGGAATGAAACAAAGAACACACAAAATCTGTGTTACAACAGCTGTTATTCTATTTTCCATAAGATAAATGAAAAGCCCAGGCATCTTCACAAAGAACAAAAACAAAACAATCTCCCCCAACTACAGTGGTGTCTACGCACATGAAATAGAAGCTATGGGAAAATTAGATTAAAAAGGTCACACTACTACTACCATCATTATTATTAGTAGTAGTAATAGTAGCAGCAGCAGCAGTATTCTGCTTTTTGCCCACCATTGCGTCTTTTAAAGAGGTTCAAAATGGAAGAACAAGGAAGAAGATGCTAACCATGTGATTAGCTATTGTCCAGTATAAACCCATAGTTAAACTGTTCCTCAGAAAATAAAAATCTAACAACCTGTAGATTTCACTTGTTCAGGTTTCATGCCTGGACGCAGGATAAAATACACTAATTTTAACAATGGCTAATGCTAAGTGAAAGGGAGGGAACATAGGGGAAATTTGTATCAGAAAACAAAGGGAAGGACAACTTCCGTAGTTTGTTCCCAATTCCTTAAACTATTACTAACAATCAAGAATGTCAGGTATGCACTGCCTTACATATATATAATGCATGTGTGTGTACTGTAACTTAACATATATACTGTTGTGGAAGAGATTTTGAGTGAATATCCTAGTACCCATCTGCTCTCAGTGATCTCACAATAGTTTCTCATACAGAAAAGGAAAGATCAAATGAATCTTCCATTTCCAAATCCCCTGTGGAGTGCCACTTTTCAAACTGAAGAACTGCCAAGAAACATGAGTATGTTATTTTCCATAACACCCACTCCTCACATCTGCTAGAAAGATACAGAAAAAGACATCAATTATGATTTTAAAGGAAATTACCTTGCATGGGAAACAGCATCACTAAGACTAAAAGCACTGTTCTCTCTTGTTAATGGGTTGGAAGCTGGTTGACTTTTGGTATGAATGTCCAAGCTTAATGAAGACTCTGTCTTTCTGTCCATCATGTGACTCTCTTTTTCTAAAGTCCGATCTGCAATGCAGACTACTTCACTGGAACTGTGCCATAATGGTGACACCTTCTCTTTCATAAGTCCTGATCGGGGAGATGTTGCTGAATTGCCCAGAGAGGCTGTGCTGCCATGGCTGGGTCCATAGGAGGTGGTATCAATGCCACTGTCAGCAGACGTGCCTTGAAGATAGTTATAGCTATTCAGTTCTGACTCTGTCCTGTCTCCACTGTCATACCACTTCTCATCACTATGGACACTAGAAGCATTGCTGGATAGAGTATTACTGCTTGAATGGCTGGAGTAGTGGCTATCGGACTGCATAAAAAAAAGATTTTGTATTAAATTTAAGGCTAGGAAAGGAAATAAAATAGGAACAACTTTTCATTAATGAATAACATAGGTGCACACATTACTGTACATAATATTAAGAAAGACAAGATATATAAATACTCAGCTCAAGACTTATGTTACATAATTAGTAACCTGTCATATCCATCCATATACTTTATAAATGAAAGTACAGTTCTACCATAATTTCTCCATTAACTGGCTTTCAGTATGCCCACTCTAAATTTATCATGAAACAAATATTAATTTTAGAACATCACAGCAGAAAAGTTTGTCACAAGTCATAATACAATTACAAATGTATAAACTGTTACTGAAATGGTAAGAGACTGAAAAGCAACATCTCCTGAACTAAACTAATGAAATGAATTACAAGGATGTCAAAAGTGAATACAGGTATCTGAGATATTTCAGAATGTCTACACCCAGAAGTCAGTGGTCAGGATTCAATGGAGTACTTAGTAACCAGCTCCAACAGAACTGAGAGGTTCTTCTGCTCCTGTCCTGCTGCAACACTCTACAGCAGCAAAAAGAAATATTACTGTTATCTGAAACATGTTCATTTCTAGCAGAAAAGGGAGGAGCATCTGCAATCCATCCAAAAGATGGTACTCCCTTCTCTGTTGGAAAAAATTGCTTCAGAAGATTTCCCAGTTGTCTAGAGCAGATTTTAGGGTGCAGAGAGGACTGTGGAAGGCAACACCACTGATTCTGGTAGAAGTAGTAGGATCCAGTGAAGTGGTTGGATCACTGGTTTCTGATAGAAGCAGTGGGATCCAGCGGAAGCACAACGCTGGATTCTGGCCCTTCTCTACACAAACCAGATTGCACAAAATGATTCATATCTCTTGTATTTCATGATGTCTTATTGCCTAAAAGTTTTAAGAAACTCCCCCCTCATGGTTTGATACACAAACTGGAAACTAAAACATCAACTTTGGATATTTCAAATCAGCATGTAGAACCCACTGCTGCTTTCTGTCTTTCTTTATTTTGAGTAACAGTAATAACTCTAAAGTAAAGTTTCCTTCCAGTGATAAGCTGGTGTATTCCTCCAGAAATGAGTGCCTTACGCCTGCCAGTTATCTTGTAATAGCAATTCATATCCTAATTGACACTGTAGAAAGATAGCTGTACAGTAGTTAAAGCAAATGCTTAATAAACTAGTTCAGCAAGCAGCAACATAGCGCTTAAGGATTCACGCTGTATGAAATATGTGAGGTTAGCAAACATATATACCAGGCCCTCTTTACCCACAACCTCTGTGTGAGTGATTTCCAGCTTACACAAAATGTTGCGTCCCTATACCTATATATATATGCGTGCAAGGAAGCACTGAAGCATCTGTGTGCATTTTGCTATCACTGAATATAACGGTACATGAGCATTTGTGAATTCCAGTATTTGCAGGGGTTCCTGGAACAGAACCCTCGCATAGACAGAGGGTGCATTGTACTTAAATATGCAATCTATACTGAAGAAGAGTTGTCCTCTGCAAAAATGTTTAGGTATGTATCATCATTGTCATCCTCCTCCTGCTTTTTTACAAAATTGGGACTCAAAGTGGTTAGTATTTAAAATGTGTCTAAGAAGTGCCTGTTTAATATCAACAGTTTGGAATCAAGCTAGCACCTTCCCTTTGTGGATTAAAGGCTAGTTCTTTCCCTCATTATTTGCATACTGTTAAAACAGTGTTTGCTTTGTACTTTTCAAGAATATGAGCCAGCCAGTAAAGTCTGCATGTAGGCAACATAAAGGGTTAAGACTTAGCCTCTAAGAACAGAAATATTCAAATGAATGTAGGTGGACTAATTGCATCAGATTATTCAGCTTTGTGCTATAAAAAATGGTGGTAAGTTGCCAACATTTTGCATGTGGAATATGGCACTACGTAGATCAATCTGCACAGCAATCTTATTTCTGGAACAACCAAGGTTCCCACAAATCCTTAGCCTATCACACAATGCTTTGGAGCAAAACCTTGCTTCTGAATTGGCAGGAAAATGCTTCTATTAATATACTTTATGTTCAAGTTGTATTCAGCCTTAAAGCACTCAGGGCAGCTCTGCTGCCACCGCCTTCATACTCTAACAAGGAAGTATAGTTCAGGAAAAGTGCGGGCTTCTAAAGGATATTTTACCTTTTGAAGAACTGCTGAAAGAGCAAAGTGCTTTAAATAACAATTTTGAAAGCAAACTTACATGGCCTTGCTTATTTGGAGACAAGTGAACTACTGGATCCTGCCTCATCAATCTTCCAGTGGGGCTCTCTCTGAAGGATGGCAGCACCTTTGACATTGCAGGAAGATGGCAAGTTGGTTCTGCAATATAGCATGGAATACATTTGCCTTCAGGAAGCTCACTTTATCCACTGCTCAGCATTAAAATAAAGTTGAGAAACTGCTGTAGGTCTGCTGAGAACCAAAAGCAGAATATGACATTCCTTCACTAATGTTGCTGACCTACATTACTGCTTTTCTAAAGCTGAAGAATCCTAATTATTTTTAAGTACATAAGATTGTATTTAATTGGTGTCCTGCTACAGATAGAAG
Organism: Iguana delicatissima; assembly: GCA_948472985.1. Classification (NCBI taxonomy): domain Eukaryota; kingdom Metazoa; phylum Chordata; class Lepidosauria; order Squamata; family Iguanidae; genus Iguana; species Iguana delicatissima. Next base: position 4,615 of record CAOKZL010004070.1, read on the forward strand.
CGAATTTGATCCAGTGGGGCCTTCTGTCAATGGAATGTGGAGGGAGGTGGTTTCTGGCAATTTTCCCTCTCTCTCTTGTCTTGCCTCCCTTTGTGTTCTGAAGGGTCCCTCATTTGGAGCCCTGGTGGTGCAGTGGTTAAATGCCAGTACTGCAACCACAAGGTTGTGAGTTCGATCCTGCCAGGCTCCAAGGTTGACTCAGCCTTCCATCCTTTCGCAGGTCGGTAAAATGAGTACCCAGCTTGTTGGGGGCAATTAGCTAAAAATACATTGTAAACCGCTTAGATAACACTAGTTGATAGGCGGTATAGAAATAAATAAATGCTAAATGCTAAATTTGTTCAGAGCAAATTTACTGGAGGTGGGGGAGAGTAAAGGGGAAAAGGGAAATAGCAAAATTTGTTTTTCTCTTGATTCCAGTAAAGTAAGTGTCCACTGTATCAAAGAGCTTTCTTCAATGGGAGGACACCAACTGGACACAATCCATGATTATTATACCTGATCATTTAATTTGCTAAGAATGTGAAATAATATCTTTAACTGCATTAAAGCAAGAAACTTCTCAAAGAGAGACTGACAAGTGGTACTGGATGAGCTTTCTTTATACCCAAACCACAAATTCTTTCAACCTTTTCCATTTTCTCCAAGTTGGTATTAAGGCACTTTACTTTCATAACGTAAAGGCAGCTATGTTAACTGCCAGCATCAACACACAACAGAGGATCTGCAAAAGTAATTCTGAAAAAGATTAAATGTACACGTGTTGTTACCATCTCAACAGTATGAAAGCACATGTGATTAAAGTATTCTGCCAGAATGGAAACTAGAAATCAGTATAATCACAGGTTTTTCCTGTTAAGCAGATATGGGGGATGGGGAATCACCAGATGGCTTTAATAATAAGACACAGCTCACTGAGCCTCTTAAATTGCTAGAACAAAAGTATATCTTTATATCTTTTGAATCTGAGAATTGTATTTCATTTCCAAAACTCCAGAGGCACTCACTGAATACTTCAATCTTAAAGCCTACCCTGTTTATACAATCAACACCTATTGTACTGACAAGAAAAATACTAAGAGATGAGCACCTTTAGTGTCTTTAGTCAGTCATTTTCTAACACTCAGCTAATGCTGGAGGACAGAGCCATCATCGACCCCAACTTTTCCTTGACACCCCTTGCTGAGAATTACTGATACCTGGAGTGACAGGAAGAAACTTCCAACTCATAATTATCCCAGAAACCCACAAAACCTTTTTGTCTATTATGGCAGCATCAGAGGAAGGTAAACTTTAAGTTGTCATCTGTTCTTCCAAGTTCTATATAGAAGCTGAGTCTGGTTTATATCATTTCCTCCTTTTGGAAATCTGGCTGCTGTTGTCTCAACATTCCTTTGGTTTTGTTTCTAAAATAACCAGACCAAATATCTTCATCTTCCTGTAGTTCCTCAGGCTATACTCCCACAGTACAGTAAAGGATATTACGTGACATTTAACTTGAGAACTGATGATACTGCAATGGACTTCCCAGGTTCAATAGATCCTAGCCTGGACATGCTGTCCCCCACACTCCCAACACTGTCATCCTTGATTAAAGCTCATCACATTGTATCAGCATCACCACTATATATATAAAATTCTTATGCCTCAGTGGCACCTACTCATGTCAGGTCACTGCTTCAGCTCACAATAGCTACAAATGAAGATCAACAGGTCTGTGTGCTGAAAATCCAAATGAGGCTTAACAATCTAAAATCACAGTGGAGTGCCAAGGATTTGGGCTGTTAAGTATGTTTCCCTCAGCTAACAACTTAATAACAAAGTTCAGTGAAAATAAACTCACAAGTACAAAGTGATACTTGCCCAACTACAGATAGCTAAACAAACAACAACAAAGAAAAAAAAGCCCTACGTAATCTAAACAAAACTAAACTAACCTTAAACAGTGCTAGAAGGATAAACACATTATTTCCTCTCCCCCGCAGTTGATGGTTATAAAGTAAAACACTACATATGACAGAAAGTTCCTTCTTTCCGTTTACATTTACAACCAATATTAGTAGCTCCAATATACATTTATGACAATCTTTCTGGTGCTACGTACCACCTCTGTACATCATTTTATAAAAAATTTCTCTTAGATCATAAGCTAGCATTAACTTTAAATCTTTTGTCCACATCTTTTTCCATTGTTCCATCTGTATTTTATGATCCACATTTTGCGATTATTTAATCACACAAGTTTTTACTCGTTCATACTCTGTCTCTGTCTCTATTCTCAACAATAGCTAACAATAACTATAACTAACAGTAACAATAACATCTTAGCTATCAAGTGTTCATCATTAATACATAATTGTTCTTTAAATTGATTTAGACTTTTCAAAATCAATTAAATTTTTCAATGTGTTTCCAGTGTCCTAAACCAGCTCCTACCACATTCCAACACCTTATTCTTTAGCAGAGGTCTCTAAACAGTGCTATTAACGACCCAGAAGTCCAAAGTTCTCACACTTTCAATGATGAAATAATCAGTTTGCTTGGATACCAGACTGTTACAAACTGAGTATCACAAAGGTACAAAGTGAAAATTAAATTAGGTTGATTCACTATTGAAAGGATATGAGTGCAAGCAAACATCAACACTAATTAGTAAGTGTGTGCTTGCTTCAATAGCTTCTAAATAACTTGCTCCAGGGACTGGTTTGTTATGGTTCTTTTATTGGTAAAAAAGCCCAGCACGCATCAGCTTGTACTAGATTTTCACTTTTGTTCATCTAGTACCTGGGCTGAGATTTTCTGGTTCAGAGAACTTTCGAGTCTATATTGCTCCAGAAGAAGGCTTTAAGAGCATACACAAGCTGAAACATGTTGAGCATTTTTTCCCAATAAAATAACTATCTTTTGAGCATCTTGAGACATGTTCCCAGTTTCTCCCATGGATTTTATCAGATGATCCCCTGCTTTTGCTTCCTGCATACGATGCTCACCAGTCTTAAACACACAGAGTGCTGAGTAAAATATAAGTGAAATATAATAATTCATACTGATTAATTAGAAGTAACATTAACAACAAATGAATATTGTATTGGAAAATGCTACATCAACATTATGTCATATTGTGATCAATGTCACTTAATTTCTGAAGAAAATGTTTACTTACCCATCTGATCAGCGATGCTGTCCTCACTTCTCTGCCAACTGGGGGTAGATTTGCCGCTGCCGCTTGTATCTGTGTTCTGTCGGTCAATGGAGGCAGGGGACCTTCGACTTATTCCAAACCTGTGTAAAAGAATCCCAACTACTCTTAAATCCTATACATGAAATATGCTGTTTATATCAAACATCTTCACTGAATACAAGAAGAAAACAAACACATAACCCAAACTCCAAAATGTTTTCTTTCCTTTGGATAAGCTGTTGACTTTTGATTGGGGATTAAAAAATCTAAGAACATGTTTTAACTGCCATACAAACTTCATATGTCACTGGCCAGATATAGGTAAAAGCTAGGATTTCAGTGCTTATGGTGGTACATAAACATGAAATGGGATCTAGTGCTCATTTCTGCTCAGTGAAGAGTTTAAAAGATGCAATCTTAAAAACAAATACTCATTTTACTTCTAATTCCCAAATGATCTCGGAGCCAGCACTGACAATATAACAAGGTGCTTCAATCCTATTTGATAGATTACTGGCAAAAGAAAAAGAAAAAAAGAAGAACAGTGAAAAAAAAGGAAAGAATAGATAAAAAAAATTAAAGTGATATTTAACTATGAATTGACAACCAACTCTATCAACAGATCTCCCAAATGTGACAATGCTACAACAGGGCTATGAAAACACTACATCAACAGGGGCATGCAACTGTATGATTTTTATACACTATGATGGTTCAATCCATAGAAAGTCCTGTTATCACAGAAGCAAAAATATCAATGCATCAGCAATCCTGTCCTCAGACTTATAACTTGAAAGCTTCTTTTGGTAGATGAGGAAGGAAAAATATGTGACGTAGCTTAAACTTCCAATGGGGTGACAGCGCCCCAGATACGAGAGAGAGCTCAGAAAGCCAGAAACAAATGGAGAGTGAGTCTTATACTGTCCTATTTTAAAACAGGTGGTCTAGCCCAATCTTCAAGCACATATCAAACTACACAGACAAGAAATCCTATTTTAGAAGCAAAAAAGCTGTACAATATGAGTTAAAATTAAACATGGTTATTTGATAAAATAAAATAAAGATGGTTATGCAAAGTATGATAGTCACATCTTTTAAACTTCTTATTTTTATGAAAAAAGGTTTTAGAGGGAGATCACATCTGATTCTCAACATCCTCAATCACTCAAATGTTTTCAGGAAGTGGCTGTTTATGCACGCATTTCTCCTGCTTGCTTTAGTCACTTCACAACTACTTTCAATGTTTTTGATTGCTGCTTATATGAAACAACTGCACTTTAATTTGCTACATACTAACAAATTAAAGTGTGTAGACTTGGAACCACTAGATTTCAATCACTTCATCCATTCAGAACTGTTGCTTGCAATCAAATGTATTATTCATTTTTAACAATTATATAATCCCCCTGTGGATTATTGCTTCAGCACCAGTTATTAGACACAGTTTGAGATAGGATAGGGATGACTTGAAATATGCTGAATACAGAGAAAGATGATAATGGAGATCAGTCTGCCCTGGTGACCAAAGACAGAAACTTTTCTTACTGAAAGCATTCCCTGGTTACTCATCTGTGCATGCTTAAGAGCATAAGGGTGCTGCTTCATCAGGCAACAGCTTATCTAGAACAGCACCCTGTTACTCTGTGGCCAACCAGCTGCTCATTGGAAACCCACCAGGAAGATGAGAGCAACAGCTCTCTCCTACCAACGTGCAGGGGCACCTGGTACTTAGAGACATGCTGCCTCTATTTTTGGAGATAGTATATAGCATTTACAACCACTGATTAGTCTATTCCCCATCAATCTGTGCAGTTCCCTTTTAGAAAAAGTGAATTCTATAGTGCTGTTGAAACAGGCATGGTTTCCCACTCCTGTCACTTTAGACCAAGAGACTGAAGGTTCTAGCCATGCACAATTCCATTTATCTCTAGCATGTCTCTTCTTATGTCCTTTTAAAAAAGTCTGAATAACCCTAAAGACTGTACCCTTTCTTCACATGGAAATACTTCCAGTTCCCTTTTCAGTACACCTTGCTCTACTCTACATCTTTTAAAGGTTCAAACAGCCAAAACTGTATTCCAAGTGTGGTCACAACATACATTTGCACAGAGGCATTATGATACTGCAGTTGGTGAAAAAGATTTCTGAATCATAGCCCACATGTTAACCTACTCGATTTGTCAAAACGTTTATGGTTGTGTTTTAGATTCAGACATACTAGCTGATATGCACACATGCCTTCATAATCCTGAAGATGCACTACCATTGTGGGACTACAATTTGCAAATTGAGATAATAAAGAAGTGGGGGAACACTGCTTTTGCCTTTGACTGCCTTCTTATTTTCATCTGCAATCTTCAATGGCAATGTGAAAATGCCAAGATCAAGCAAAAAGCTCCAGTATACTATTTGTTAAAAACAAACTTTTATTCATGCAAAATTGGCAAGCAGATATCCAAATGGAGTTGGAGGCAGAAGACTGTCATGAAATGTGAGATCTCTCCAAGTCTTCTGTTATGTGCCAATATAAAGAAGCTTACACAAAATCTTACCTAGGTGGTACATTATTCCACCCTCCCCACCCCCCGTCTGAGGTTTAAAGTTAGATGTTTATGCTGAAGAGAGTGCAAACACAGGATATTGTTTCTTCCACATAATTTCTAAAAACAGAAAAACAAAAACCCCAAAAAACCTGGAGTAAGCTTAAAATCAGAAGATCTTTAACAAAAGAAATGAAAAAAAAAAATAACAGTCTCAGTCAGTTATACTTCATAGCTATGCCCACAAATATATACCTGCATCACTTTATTTCTCATTTCACTAACTGTTCTGTCAAGCCCTGAGAAATATAAACTTATTGTCACTTTACTGTTGTTTCTGCCTTCAACCATTTCTGATTTATGGTGACCCTAAGGCAACCCCTTATCACATGGTTTTCTTGGCAAGATTTGTTCAGAGAATTAAGAGCAAAGGGAGTTTGATACTGCCTTCCTGTGAGGCAGTGAGAGTGGACTTGCCCAAGGTCATCCACAGCTAAGTGGGGATCTGAACCCTGGCCTCTAAGACTCTTAGTCCAACACTCTGTTTCCTATTTGTAACTGGTGAGCCATGAATAGCCATGCCTGCAGTCCCACAACTGGTATTTGTACCTGCACAAAGCATATCTGGAATCTTCTAGAGCACACGTGTCAAACACAAGGTCTGTGGGCCAAATCCAGCCCACCAGGCCATTTCATGTGGCCCTTGCACCTCTCCTGCAGCTGCAGCACTCCCCCTGCCTGGCAATCCTGATCCCCACATTGCAGGCCCCCAGCTGCTGGTATTCTGAAGAGGGGCACAGCAGCCGGCACTCATAATCTGCTTCTACTTCTGACTGCTCCTCTTTCCAAGTCTTGCCATCAGTGTGTCACTGCAGGTTACTATGGCAACACTCTGCGTGGCTCATGAGAGTTGGTCAGAACAGCAGTCAGAAGTAGAAGTAGATTGCAAGTTCTGGCTGCTGGGCCCCTCTTCAGAATACCAGCAGCCAGGGGCCCGCAACGTGGGGATCAGACTCACCAGGTAGAGAGAGGGGCAGAGGGGCAGAAAGAGCCACAGGGCAGAGGGAGCAGAAAGAGGCACAGAGAGGGTCTGGGGGGCATAAAGAGGCACAGAGAGGGTCTCAACTGGGACCAAAAAGTTAAACAAAGTTAATCTAATAAATAGTGCTTGGTAATATTTGTCTGATGACTAAAAAAAAAAAACTTTCTGTTTTCAAAACTCATTTTTCAATAAATTATACAATAATTGTACATTTGAATATCAGCTTGCCATTATTTTTCCTAGACTTCATGGTTTCTGCTCTTTCCCTCATAATGAGAAGCAATCTTCTCTGCACATGCTGCAAAAGGTGACTGGAACACCTCTCTGGCTTAGTTCTTTCTAAACAGTATCGAACACCACTAAAATGTGCAAAGACAGTTGGGGGCACTTGCAACATCTGCAGGGATTTAGTTAGGTTGCCAATCTCAATGGCTTGGATGGAATGAAAACAGTCATGGGCAGTTAACTGTATATTTGTAGAGGTAATCTGCTCCATGTTGTCCCCACACACCGGGGTTTCTTCTAAATCTTTGCACTTTCAGTACAAAAATCTGCAAAGGATCTGTAGCCATGTTCTATTCAATATACTTTGAGACCTTCCACAGTCCATTTCTAATCAATTCTATGGGAATGTTAAAGGTGAGGATACACACACATCTTTGCCCCAGGCTCCTCCCCACCTTTAGCTCTACTTGAATGCTTGCACAGGACTACCAAGTTTGGATTAAGTGAAATTATCCTGTACTGACATATAGAATTAAGCCTTTGCATCAAAGGAATGTTGCTGTTACAAACATTTGTTTTGTGAAGATTGTCTGTGTCACAGGAAGACCAAAAAGGAAAACCTGGTACTAATAACAGCAGTTTTGATCACCTGGAAGGGAATTATCTAATGTTCTCCCTGTGAGGTGAAAACTGGGAGTCTAGAAGTCAATAAATGCAAACCATGAACAGACATCTAAAAGCTGCCTTGAGACTCACAGCTGGGGAAAAGGTGGGATATAAATAAATATATTGATGACAGCAGAAGCAGTAGCAGGTTGTTGGCAAGACATATTAGAGGAATGAAAGTACCAGTGTCATGAATATGAAGTGTAGATCTTTCTCTTTCCTTGGGTGTCTGAAGCACAAGAAGTAGAACCTGAGTTAATACTCTGGAAGAGGAATGTGTCTTCTATATCTTTTATCAGCCAACTGGACAACTCCTTGGTCAAATCCAATCCTGGACAGCTAACTATGGGAAGACTGAGTCACTGGCAGGTTATGAACTCTTAATTTTATTATGGTCAAACCCTAGTGGGTCCAAAGTGACACAGCTCCATATAGGAGAGATCTGCTGAAGGCATACCTCAATCTACAAAGCTTCTGGCAGTGAAGCTCCTTTTAAAATGAGAACACATGTGTCTCTACCCCCATTCACACCTAGCCGTGCAAACCCAATGGCATGCGGGAGTGAAGACTACTCCATTTCTTGAGCTGCTCTGGGCTGAGTCATTTGCTGGCATCCCTCTTTAAGGTTCCTTCTTATAATCTTGGACCTGGTGCTGCCTCCTGACAAGACAGTACAGGCTTTGTTACTCAGTTGACTCCCCAGCCACTTCCCAACTCAAGAGCATCCTTTCCCCTTTAATGCTCTCCCAATTTGCCACTTTCTACTGCCTGTTCATTGCTGTTGGATGCACAAAGAACAGCAATTTCACTGGCCATGTGTATACTGGCAGTTTTGGTAGCAGATGCCTCTAGGAAGTCACTGGCAAGCAGGGGAAGAACTGAAACCTATTTTAAAAGAGCCAAGGCACAAAACAAAGAGAGTCATTAGTGTAAGATAGGATGGCTGATGAGGTTTGGTTTGGTTTTGACTTCAAACCTTTCACATCAGCCCAGCTACAAACATCAGCCCAGCTACAAACCTCTGGTACCACAGAAGCATTATTTCTTGTACACACACCTGCACCAGCTGGCAGGAGCACAAATCTACCTGTAGTCATGTGTTCCACAGCTGTCCCCAGCAGCTGAGAGCAAACAAGCAGGGAAAAAAACAACTGCCTCTTTATTGACCATGCAAGCAACAGCAAAACGTAGAGAAAAGAGAGAGAAGGTAAGCCTGCCTCATTAGCTACTGGCACCATATTAAAACAGAGCAGATCTGTAAATCTGGCTACCAAAATAGAAATCATAAGAAAAGTGGAAGGTGGTGAAAGAAAACAGTCACCCCAGGATGCATTTTGGAAGAAACTCTCAAGTAGCCTCTACAAGGTTCAGAGTGTTTCTGTATGCTTATGCAAGGCTTACCTGACTTGGCTGTTTCATCTCACATGTACCTATTTGTGAAAAATGTGAGGACGACAACACGAAATGCAAATGCACCTAACCTCGTGCAAGGCCTGCCCAGCCCGACACCTCTTTGTGTTCAGGCCTGAACAGCCAGGGAGATCTCTGGATCAAGCCAGGGCCAAGACAAACAGGTCTGCCTCAGTTCTCCCTCTCTGAGAACTCAGTCCCTTCCCCACCCTTGTCCCCCCTTGGCTTCTTCCTTCCAGGGTTATCTCCCTTTACTGCTTTCCTTAAATCTGCTCCTTTCCAGATATAAGGATGAGCAGTGAGTTGTCTCTTCAATGACTGTGGTACTACTGGAACTATGGTAAAAATGGTACTATTGGTACCATTGGATGTAGCAGTGAGTTGTCTCTTCAATGACTGTGGTACTATTGGAACTATGTAAAAATGGTACTATTGGTACCATTGGATGTAGAATAAGAACAGGTTGCTTACCTGTAACTGTGGTTCTTTGAGTGGTCATCTGTGCCCTCATACATTAGGAGCTTTCGCACCTGCGCGGTAGCGTTCGGAAGATTCTAGAGCTCGTTGGCTTGGTGGGAACCCATCCCCCATGTCAGTACTGCGCATGCTCAGCCCGCTGAGCAACAGTTGCTCCTCAGTTCTGGTCCGCCAAACAGATGGGACCTGAAAAGAGGGGAAGGTTGGGCGGGCATGTATGAAGGCACAGATGACCACTCGAAGAGCCACAGTTACAGGTAAGCAACCTGTTCTTCTTCTCGTGGTCTCTGTGCCTCATACATTAGGAGACTGTGTAGCTTACTGGTAGGATGGTGAGTCAGGTCCCAGACCCTAGAGAACAGAAGCCAGCACAGCACGTCCAAAACGAGCATCTCTGTGGGACCGGCAGTCCAGCCTGTAGTGGCGCACGAAGGTCGATGGCTGGGACCAGGTTGCCACATGGCACAGCTCCTGCAGGTCAACTCCTTTCAGGAGGGCTGCAGATGTAGCCACGGCTCTGGTGGAATGAGCCCAAAGAAGGTCTGGCGGTGGCTTCTTGGCAAGCTCATACGCCAGTCTGTACCACCCACTTGGAGAAGTGCTGGGTAGACACTTTGTGGTCCCTCCGGTGCCTGCCATAGCAGACAAAAAGATGTGGTGTCTGCCTATAGGCCGCAGTCCTGTCCTTGTAGAACGCCAGGGCCCGACGAACATCCAGGGAGTGAAGGGACTGCTCCAGAGGTGTAGTCAGGTCCGTAAAGAAGGCTGGCAGGATGATGTCCTGGCTCAGATGGAAACTGGACACCACCTTCGGAAGAAAGGAGATGTCAGGCCGGAGGACCACCTTGTCCCAATGGAAAACTAGGTAAGGATTGTTGCACCATAGCGCTGTCAGCTCTCCAGCCCACCTGGCAGAGGTGACAGCCACTAGGAACGCAGTCTTCATGGCGAGCAACCTGTCATCTCCTGTCGCCATTGGCTCGAAGGGCGGCCTCGTCAGCTGCAACAGCACCAGCGATAGCGACCACGGCTGTAGTGGCGGCAATACCAGCGGGTAGAGGTGCTGTAGGCCCTTCAGGAATGTTTGACAGTACCGTCCCTAAAGAGAGCAGCCGAAGGGGATCGTGGCGGTTGGTATGCCACGATTGTGGTGAGGTACACCTTAGCGACGAGAAGGCCAGGGCCTGTTGCCGGAGGTGTAGCAGGAAGTGGAGCACGGTATGCAGGTTGACAGGCGATACCGGCTCTCGACGTTCCTTGGCGAAGGCCACGAAGTGCCTCCACTTGAGTGATAGTTGCGGCGAGTGGAGTCCTTCCTGGCCGCGGTCAAGATGTCACTGATGATCAGGTTGTCTACGGCGATATCCTCCAGGCAGGGGAGGGCCAAGAGCAGCAAGTCTGGGTGCAGCACGAGACCTTTGGGGAATGGGATAGGCCTGGTACCGTCGGGGCCAGGTATCCCTGGGCGGTTTCAAACAGGGGCCCGAACCAGTGCTGCCTTGGCCAGTACGGCACCACCAGGATCATGTCTGCTCGATCTGCGAGGATCTTGGCCACCACGCGGCCCAGGAGGGGGAACGGAGGGAAGGCATAGAGAAGCCCCTCGTCCCACGGGAACTGGAACGCGTTGCCGATGGAGTGGTAATTGCGGCTGGCCCTTGAGAAGAACTCGCGACACTTCGCATTCTGGCTGGTCGTGAAGAGGTCGACGGTCAGCTCGCCCCATTGGTCCTGAACCATCTGGAAGGCCTCAGTAGACAGGGACCACTTGTGGTGGAAAGAGGTGTCCCTGCTGAGGGCGTCTGCTGTGGTGTTCTCCTGCCCCGCCAGGTGAACCGCCACCGGATGTATCTGCAGCGAGACACACCAGTTCCAGAGGTCGAGCGCTATGTGCAGGAGTGTGGTGGAGTGTGTCCTCCTTGCCTGTTGATGTAGCAGACCGCCGTCGTGTTGTCGGTGAGGATCAACACCGTGCGGCCTGTGACCAGGTGACGAAATGCCCTCAGAGCCTTGTGGATTGCTAGAAGCTCAAGAGTGTTGATATGAAGGGATGTCCGTCTTCCATCCACTGACCGCGGACTCGGCAGTCGCCAGTGTGCGCTCCCCAGCCGAAGAGCGAGGCATCCGTCGTCACCGTACCAATGGCTTGGGGTCGCGGAACGGCATGCCTGACAGGAGGTTCCTGTACGACTGCCACCACAGGAGACATTGACGGACCTGTCAAGGCAGCTGGTACGGCGAGACTGGTCGTCCCAAAGAGGATCGAAGGCCCTGACGAACCAGTGCTGGAGCGGTCGTGCACGTAACCTGGAGAGGTAGGTTCGGCGGTGGTCGAGGCCATGTAGCCGAGGAGCTGTTGTATCCTCCTGGCTGATATCGTCGGAGCATGGAAGGCGGCAGATGCTGCCCAACAGAGCATCCGCGCCCTCTCGTCCAGTAGGTAGGCTCTCGCCGATACCGCATCGAGGGTTGCCCCGATGGAAGTCGAGAACCTGCGTGGGCTCGAGATGGGACTTCTTCAGATTGACCCTGAGTCCGAGTCGAGTGAGTAATGTCAAAGTCCGGTGGATGTCTTTGTAGAGTTTCTGTCAGCAGGATGCCACCAATAGCCAATCGTCCAAGTACAGGTAGACAGAGACACCTTTCGTCCACAGGAATGACATGACGGGAGCCATGCGCTTGGTGTATACCCACGGTGCGGTGGAGAGGCCGAACGGGAGCACCCAGTATTAGTAGCTGGTGCTGTCGACCATGAACCGCAGGTACCGTCTGTGCTGCGGGCGGATGGAGATGTGGAAATAGGCATCTTTGAGGTCGATGGATGCAAACCAGTCCCCTTGCCGGAGGAAGGGCAGGATTAAGGGTAACGTGACCATCTTGAACCTCTTGGGGCGGATGTACTCGTTCACCCCTCTGAGGTTTAGGATGGGCTGCAGGGAGCTGTCCGCCTTTGGTACGGTGAAGTACCTCGAGAAGAAGCTGGTGGTCTTGGCTGAAGGGGGAAGCGCCTTGACCGCCCCCTTTTTGGGGGGAGGGACTAGATCTCTTCCAGCAGTACCGAGCTGGCCGGGGCAGAGTAGTAGACACCCTGCGGCGGAATATCCTGGAACTCTATGGCGTATCCCAGGCGGATGATGGTAAGCACCCAGGAGTCCGCAGTGATCTCCTGCCATTGGGCGAGGTGCCTGGCCAGGCTCGGATGATGGTACAAGTGCGCTGGAAGGGCGAAGGATGGTATTGGTGGTGTCCTGCGAAAACCCTCAAAATTGAGATTTCGTCCCCAAAGAAGACTTCTTCGATGACGATGATAGGCGTCTTCTTGGAAGCCTTCGCAAAGCGGAGGACGTTGATGGGTCCGATGCAGTCAATTCGGAGACCGCGGCTGGTACGCCGAAGAGGAGGACCTTCTCCACAAAGACCTCGGCAGGAAAATGCGACAAGACTGGGGAGGTTGATTTATCCCATCTTCTTAGCAGTCAGCCAGGCTTTCACAAGGTGATCCATCGCCTTGTCGGTGGAGGTGTGGAAGAGTCCTTGGCTGTTGAACGGAAGATCTTCGATCCGTCGACGGCTGTCCTCCTGAAGCCCCCGACCACCGGAGCTACGTGCATCGGCGAAGGGCCACTGAGCCGACCATCACCCTCGAGGTAGCCTCCATGGAGTGCCTCGAGGTGGCGATTTACTGGTTGGCCACCGCGACTGCCTCGTCGAAGATCTGAGTGGTGGCAGCGCATGGCTCCTCCGGCAGTTCAGCAAGGAGCGGCGCGAGTCAGTCCAACAAATTACGGTGGTATGCTGCAAGGCATGCCATCGCCGCCGAATAAAAACGGTGACCAAAGGCATCGAGCTTCTGACCTTCACGGTCTGGTGGGATGGTGTGAGCTCAATTGCCTCCTTTCGTCTGGGCCGACTGCATGACGATGGAATTTGGTACAGGATGGCTGAAGAGGAACTCCGTGTTCTCCTTCTGCGTCCTGTACAGGTGCTCCAGCTGATGCAGAATGGGCTGTGCTGATGCCGGCTTCGCCCATGGCTGCTTCATTGCCTCCACCAGAGTTGGCAAGAACGGCAGCGGTGCAGTGGGTTTTCAAATACTGGAAAACCGGGTCCTGGGCTACCGGAGCTGGATCAGTCACCTTGAGGCCAAGGCCATGCGGAGGAGAATGGCGGAGAACTGGCGCGTGTCCTCCGGTGCAGACTCCGGACCTGGTTCCCCGAAAGCCAGTGGAGGGGACTCGTGTAAAGATGGAGTCGACTCCACGGAGTCCGAGTCTGATTCGTAGGACTCAGCCGATGGAGTTGGAGACCTCTCCTCCTCCTTCTCCTCGGATGGTCTGCGAGCAGGGGGAGCCAGGGTCACCGCCGGGGCTGTTGCTTGTGCCGGTACCGATGCAGCCGATGTTGTGTCCGGTATTGGGGTCACCTGCAGGGGCACCACCGAGGGCGGTGTGCAACCTGGGTTGTTGACGTCGCAGCTCTCGTAGATTGGGCCACGGTGGTCTGTGGCACTGGACGAAATAGCTGTCGCAGTCATCTGCAGGGGTGGCGAGACAGCCCTGTAGCGGGGTGAGGGCTCCCGGGACCTCCGGTGACTCGGTGACCAACACAGAGACCGTTCGTAACGGGAGTGGTGGATCTCCTGTGGTGGTGATCGAGACCGGCGTTGTGGTGACCAGTACTGAACACCAAGGTGGTACCGGCCCTGTACGACAGGGGGTATGAGTAATACGATCCTGCTACTCGTGCCACACTTGCTCCTGGCCATACCTCCCAAGGTAGGCGGCAGGAAGTATCTACTCTCGCCAGGGTATTCCCTTTCCAGGCCCATCTCCCAATCGCGGGGATGGAGGCCTGGCCCCTCGTCAGGAGAGCGGGGCTCATCACGTTGAGAGGCAGGTCGTTGCTTGACCGCAGCCTCCTCCCGGCGGCCTGCCGTAGGACGGTGATCCGGCGGGGTAAACCTGAGCCATAAGCTGGGGTGGCTCAGAGGGCGAGGTCTCCACGGCCTGCTCTTCATCCGACACCTCAAGGATTTCCTGCTCTTCAGGAAGCTCCGCAGGTTCCTCGGTGGGCTGGGTGGGTGTTGGTGGGTGAGTCTCCTCCGGGGGAGGGCGCCGCTTCTCCTTCGTCTTCTTCTCACACTCCTTCCCAGCGTCATTGGTCGGGGGACGCTTTTTGGCCGGTGTTAGTGGCCTAGGGAAGGAGGTGGAGGCCTGTGAGCCCACAGAGTCCTCCTGCGCCTGAGTTCTGCGTTTAGGAATCCTCGGCAACTTCCGGATAGTATTGGGCCTGGTACCGATGAGGTGGACGGTGTGGCAGCCGCCGCTGCTGACGAAGAAGAAGAAGTGGTCGGGCATTTCTCGGCCATGGTACCTTCTGTGGGTTTCCGAGCACGCAAAGACTCCTCCCAGCAGTGAGATTTCAATCTCGCAGATTGATTCCGGAGGGTCTGGCGGGTGAATTCACGGCAAACCGGGTAAGCCTGGACGTTATGCCCTTCACCCAAACAAAAAAGGCACTCTGAATGTCGGTCAGAAAGGGCGACCTTCCTTCCACAGGAGGCGCAGTTCTTGAAAGGGCTGACATAAACTAAGGAAAGGGAGTGAGGAGAAATAACAAAGTCCGAAACATCAAGACAAGTCCGAGATCCGTAATCGTAAGAAAGCCAAAAATGGGGCAAAACCAGTCGAGCAGTACCAAAAACCAATTTGAAATCCGAGAGAGTAGTCGAGATAGCCAAAATCCGTAGTCAAAAGCCAAGAAAAATCACCAAAGAGAGTAAAAGCACAAGCCAAACAAGCAGAACCTTCTGTTTGCGACGGCGGACAAGAAAGAACTGAGAAGTGACCGTTGCTCGGTGGGCTGAGCATGCGCAGTACCGACATGGGGGATGGGTTCCTGCCAAGCCAACGAGCTCTAGAATCTTCCGAACGCTACCGCGAGGCGTGAAAGCTCCTAATGTATGAGGCACAGAGACCACGAAGAAGAATACTCTGTGAGAATATTTTAAGAAAAACAGAAAGTGAAACATTTTATTGCAACACTGTTACTTAAATTTGTTTGTAATTAAATGGTTATAAAACAGCACACTCTTCTTCTCTCTCTTTATGCTTAATTCATTGACTATCTTTTTTTACACCCTATTTCTCAGTTCTCTCTAACACAGAGCTCTTCAGCTCTCTCTAGCCCAGTGGTTCTCAACCTGTGGGTCCCCAGATGTTTTTGGACTTCAGCTCCCAGAAGCCCCAGCCACTATGGTCAATGCTCAGGGCTTCTGGGAGCTGAAGTCTAGAAACATCTGGGGACCCACAGGTTGAGAACCACTGCTCTAGCCTAAAACATCTCCCAAACTCTAAACTCCCCTTCAATCAACCCAATTCCACTCTCTCCACCAGCCCCTCCCCTGGGCTATCCAAGGTTCCATTTCAACAACCAATCAGTTTAAACACTCTTG
Organism: Iguana delicatissima; assembly: GCA_948472985.1. NCBI lineage: Eukaryota > Metazoa > Chordata > Lepidosauria > Squamata > Iguanidae > Iguana > Iguana delicatissima. Next base: position 20,610 of record CAOKZL010004070.1, read on the forward strand.
CCTCCCCCATCAGGTTCGTCACACTATTGTTAATTCTGAATAAAACATTTTCTGGAATATGTTGAAATGCTCTTTTTTGATGTAGGATTGTTGTTGTGTGCCTTCAAGTCATGTTTTCTTGGAGCGGGGGGGGGAGGCATTGTCCTTGCCTTCTTCTGAGGCTGGACAGAACACAACTCACCTGAGGTCACCCAGTGGCTAAGAAGACTTAAAGCCTGGTCTCCAAAGCTGGATGCTTAAACCACTACACCATGCTGGCTCACACAGGTGTACGGTACTTTTTGCTTCTGATATCAAAGTTTCCGTTAAAGAAGTAACGGTCGGGAAGGCATCTACTTTGTTAACTGAGTTATACCTGCACTTGGGTCTGCAGAAAAGAGACACAGACTCTATCCAAACACAGCTGAGAGGATGAAACTAAGAGTATTGTATATAAAACCACTGCACTGTTAGTATCAACAAAGCCACCAAGGGGTAGAGCAGAAACAGATGAAGGCTGACAACCAGACACCTGATACAGCTGTTAAAATGGATAATGTGAAAAATAGAGATAATATTCCAGGCTGTGATAGAGGGATTACTTGTACTTATAATGTTCTCCCTGAGAAGACGTTGGGATGGACCTTATTTGGAAATGCTGTCCTACTTACAATGATGGCTATCAAGGCTCACCTCAAATAGGTAGCAAAGGTATAAGTCATTCAATCAAGAAATTGTAATACCAGCAGAATAGGAGTGATGAAGATTTTCCAAATGCTCAAACACTATTTCAGGCTGAGTTGAGTTATATCATTATGGTTAGATAGCCAGAGTTGTCAGATGTCCCAAAGCCATCAAACTGAAGCTTGCATGTAGGATTCGTTGGCTTTGATGACAAGGCTTTGCTAATGGAAAGCAAAGAGAATAATTTGCCTGCATGCACTTCCTTTAGACACCAAACAGGCATTTCTTCTCTTTCTTAGGCCTCTCAAAGTGCAACGGTGCAAGATACAAAATTCAAAGTGAAAGTATCTGATGGAGATGACCCAATCCTCATTTTCACTTGCAGTATGACATTGTCAGTACTGAGTTGACAACCTTGTGATATATTTAGTCTTGCTTGCTGGAAATGCACACCAGAAGTTATTCTAATACTGGTGGCAGTAGCAATTTGCAGTGGGGTGTTGACAGGCACATAGGTCAAACAGTGCAATACAAAAGGCTTGCATCAGGGCTCATTCTTAGAGTAGGGCTTTCTCATGGCAAGCCTGTTCTTTAATTATCTAGGTACTCTCACAGTATTCATCTACACAAACTGATGGGTGAATCTGTTCATTAATGATAATGAATCCAAGGTAATCAAAATGGTGAGGAAAGAAGTTATTCTTCCTGGGAAAACTAACAATAAAAAAGTTCCTGAAGAACTCGAAGAAAATGGGAGAACATTCCCAATTATGCTCAGAGAAGACGGCTGAGTGGAAAGATGATTACTTTATTCCTTGGGGAAGTGGAAAGTCAGAAGAGTCGACCTGCTGGGGCTGTTTGTGAAATTGTCAATTATTGCTCTGTGGGTGGTTGGTGTAGGGGCCGAGCACCCTAGAAAGTTCCAGATATGTTCTCTGTAAGTGTGGAACCCAACAGTGAAATTATGCAGTCACTGTGCAGTCTCCAGACTGCAAACAATACAGCCATACTACGGTACTTAAAACTTTGCTGAGTAAGGCAGAAATGGTGGGAATGTAGAGTTCCTAATATCCCCTTCCCCTACAACTACAACAGAGCCCATGAGAAAAACTGTGCACCAACAACAAAGGGAGGTATAAACTGCTTTCAGTCATCAGCTGGCATCTAAGGCAGCATTTAGTCCTTGTCAAATGCAGATTAGTCATACAGATGTTATGACATCATGCACTTTCAGGAGGAGCAAGCCGCACAAGAAACTGCTTATAACAAAGCAACAAACTCGGCTACAATTTACCAATTTTTTTTTTTTTTTTTGGAGTGGAAAGAAATCACTGAGGTTAAGAACATTTGGTGTGGGATTGGTACCAAATACCAGTATCCCAACTAAAAGTAGCAAAGAACACACAAAAAGAAGTATAAGGAAATAAACGCATGAGAGCCTACCCTTCAGGCATAGATTTTTGCCTGTAGGTGCCTCCACCAGAGCCAGTTTCACTGGAGGACGACAAGTTGCTGGGGGAATTACGGCACTGCTGTGATCTTGCTAAGGCAATGGATGACACGGTGACGTAGACATCAGAGCCAGGAGATAATCTGTTCAATACAAACAACCCAAATTCTACATTATTAAAGGAAGTACTACAATGCAAAGCTCAATAAAGCAACAACACTATGATAGGAACTGCCACATCAGCAGTGCCAGTTCACTGAGACAGTAAAAAATGAAGCCAGCTGGAGGGCAGGATGTATTTTTCCCTATTAATCTACTCCCTTTGGAACAGCAGCAAAAGATGGGGGAGGGGAAAGCGAAAGGGAGAAATGACTGCTTCCAAGGACTTCCAGAAATAAATTTGCTGAATTGCTTTAGCTATCTGCAAGAAAAGAATATTAACACAAAACATATGTCATAGCATATTTCATCCATATTCAAAATAAAGAAGTAATTATATCCATGCATTTCAGAGCAAGCCTTAGCATACAGTTTTAACATTTCAGTGTTACACAGTACAGTCTGTGAAACCCTATACTTTGTTAAGCCAAATACTGGCATTTTAGATTAACTGGATAGTCAGGAAAAACCAAGTATAATACCCACAGATGTACCTCTGCATAGTACAAACCTATTTCATACTCAACACCCCTAAGAAAGTATACACCACTAATTTTGTCCCAAATTAATGCTGTATGACAGTGGCCTCTTCACACAGTCAGCATAAATCCCTAAATTCACTGCCACCTCTTGAGTTATTTACATCACAGGTGCTGAAGAAAATCAAAACTGTTGCTTTTTTAATCAATGTGAAGCATACCAGAAGCTTCTTAAACTGAAGAAGAGTGGCACATAACCTCTGGCCAGCTCATGTGTGCATGCCATCTCCCTCTGTCACCTCCATTAACTAGCTGGCAAAGAAGACAGAGTTAGGAAATGGACATGTGTAACTAGCTATTTCCTAACACTGTAAAGTTCAGAAGTCAGGAACATTTTCACTCAAAAGGAAAAAAAACAAAAACAAAAAACCAGAAGCCAGATTTATATAATACTCCTCAGAGACATGCCATCGAACACTATGCTTTTTCTTTAATCCACTGCATTTAATTTATAAACTATTCAATTTCCCTGGATAGGCAACATCTTAAAGTCTTTGCTTCCAATGAAAACACACAAAATGTAAGAGCTGGAAATTTAGGAAGATGGTCCAGGCGGATTAACAATGCTCGCTCTAACCTTGCCAGTAGCATTTTGATATCCCTTCACCATTCCGTAAAGCAGTAGGCAAGTAAATAGTTTTCAGTGAGACTAACATGTACACATACATTACCACACAAAACTCACAAGAAATACAGGGTCAATATTTATGAAGCTGTGACCTTCTTGCGTATCATATTGGATTATGGTAAGGGTACAATCACTTCTTGTTCATTATGATTACATTTTTCCTTAGTTGGAACACGGTATGTTTTGCTGCTGTTCAGATAAATGTTTTTTTTTCACCGCTAGGCCGTATTTTTTCTTGGGATTTTTGCCTAACACAATGTTCTGCGGATATTGCTCAGTGAGTTAGAATTAGGATTGTGTGAAGCCTGCTGGATCCAAATCAAATATACTTTAGGCTATATAGTTTGGACTATTGTGCTAATGTCTGGTGGCTGTTTGGTTTCCTATTCCCTGGTCTATTTTGAAACCACCCACCCAGGAAAGGGAGGATACAGATAAAATAAAATAAATAATCATTATTCTATGACATGGAAGTCTTAGTGAAAGCAGGAATGAAAGCATCAGTATAATGACCATTTCATTACACTGGTTAATAGATGGTATTTGTCTTTTGCATACGTAACTTGCTAAACTTTATATTGTATTCTCAATAGTCTGGCACAATGAGTGAAATATCCTGGATTGCAGAACTGTGGGTTCCAGCAACTGCTCACCTCCCTCACAAGGTATTTCACACAAGCAATAAGAAGCATATGTCATGGGCCTCCTATGTGAGAATCCTAAACAGAAACAAGTAAGGATGCATCATTGTACGTCTTTTAGACATCCATCTACCATACATTAATATAGTGTTAAGTTAGTCATAGTCTGGAATATTGTGGAAAGTTTGAAAAGTGATGGTCATACAGCAACAGCGGTTGTACATAGTGAACGTGGTACATTTTGAGGGGATCCAGGTAAAATGAGATGTGAAATCACAGTCTGAAGGAACACAAAAAAGCAAGATTTAGGATAAATACTTGTGTGTACACGTGTGCCCAAATAATGCAGATGAATGTTTGAAGGACTCAGAAGAGTAAAGCAAGCAATGACAAAACTTTAAGGATTGTAGATTCTCAAGTGTATTTCAGTACATTTCAGGGCAGTACATTTTAAAAACATTTTAACAGTGACTAGGAAAAGTTTAGGGCCAGTATTGTGTAGTGGTTTGAGTGCTGGACTACAATTTTGTGTTCAAATCCCTGCTCAGCCAAGGAAACCCACTGGGGGGCCTTGGGCAAATTACACTTTCTCAGCCTCAAAGGAAAGCAATGAAAACTTCCTCTGAACAAATCTTGCCAAGAAAACCCTATGACAGAGTCACCATTAGTTAGAATGGACGTGAAGGCACATAACAACAAGTATAAGACTGCAAAGGCTCAACCTGTACGATCTCAATCTGTTTGACACCTGAAGGATATGCTGAAGGTTACTTCTTTCAGAAACTGAAAAGACAGAGCCAAGGGATAGAGAACTGCATATGAAGAAGATACGCTCTACTGGTGCACGTAATAGTGGGAAGATTCAGGAGTTGCGAGGGAAAGAGAAGAACGGAAGAAGATGAGACAATCTGAGATTAGTGGATATTATCTTTCCTTAATCTCCATCTTTTGTTATAGTTTTCCATCTTTTCCCACATTTATGCAAACCCGCATCACCCTGAATTACCAGAAACAGGAAGGAGGTACCATTTGGTCAATGGATCATAGGGTTATTTGGAAAGTTCTGGACATCTTCTTCTTCTTTGTCTTCTTCATTTATACCCTTTTAAAGTGGTTTACCATAATAATTTTTTTTTTTTTAAGAAATCACAGAATAACATCAACTGGAGAAAGACGGATATCCCCAAGAATATCTCAAAGGTGCTGACATGCAAGTACCAACTACAGGGCCTGGGTGTGTGTTTGTGTGTTTATTGCTTTGGTTTGTTACAGTGGCAATTTGTGAAATTGTACAGCAGCAGCACCAAAACTAGGTACTCCTAGTAGAGAAGAGTGACATAATGTTCATTTTTTATCTTTCATGTGTATACTTGTGAATCACCTTTAAAGACCACTTGATCCCTGCTTTGTATTTTGCTTTCAATTTGCATTCAGCTTCTGTCACACTATACATCAATTTAGTGATCTCCATGCCCAAATTTAATTAACTGAAAACTGTAAACATTGAACATGTAACATAAATAAGTGGCCAATGGTCCAAAAATCCAGTAATTAGTCCCAACAAGAATAAATTCACTCAATTAATAGAACTAAAATGCTGAACTGTGAAGTCCCAATAGTTATGACATTTCTGTTCCCATAAATCTACTACTTGCTAGGAGAAGGCAACTGTTTTGTGGTGTTTGCCGTATTTTGTATCACATCATTTACAATTTCACAGGAGGGTCTCATAAGCACAATATTTTCACATGGATTGTTTTGTAATATTACTAAAGGTCTTTTGTAATAATTTCCTGCTGATTAATGCTTAAATTTGTCATATAATTACCTGATAAAACATGTTATGCACATTCTTCCAGAGTTCTGTTCATATTTATTTTACATACAATTATTCACAATTTGTATTTCTGTGAGAAAATTACACTCTAATACCTGTTTTTAGCTCAATATGTAGTGTATTTTCCTATTAATTATCTGCAGTAACGTACCAGCCTGCAGCCCTGTTTACTGAAATGGTTCAGTTGTAAACTTCGTTATCTACAATTTCACCATCTCTAGCATCATGCTTTGAGAAATCCTGAGGTATTCTCTTCCTACTCCTTAAAATGTAAGAACATGTGATTTTTCATGCTAGCTGAAAAAAAGTTACGTTCTGTTGTTGTTATTATTAATAACTACAGAGTCTAAATAATGCTAAAAATGCCAGTAAAACAAGCTACATGTGGATAGGGACTATTATTTATTTATTTAAAGTATTTCTGCATCAGCTTCCAGCCCAGAAGGTCTGGGTAGTCTGCATAGAAAAGATCATCACAGGTCATTCACACTAGCATACTCTGATAACAATTCAGTGTTCCCAAGTGGAGTGCCAACAGTGCATGTATACATCATTTGAGAAAGCTGACTCTTAGAAGAAGAGATGTGATCATCTTCCTTTTACAATGTGTCACACAAAACATGATCGACAGGTTACTGCATCATTGTGCTAACAGATCAGAAGATGTAAAAGATAGTACGTCATGGCATCACTCTGTTTCTATGAACAATGACTCACAGAATCTCCGTAATTTTGTCCCTCCAAGGTACACTCACACATTAAACACAGATTTTAATGTGCATCTCATACATCTATTCACCAGCAAAGGCCATTCCAGCCTCAGCAAATAGTATGAACATGTACATTCACTTCCATCAAAGCTTCAAAACTCCACTTTGTAGAAAGCTCATGTACAAGGATCCAGCTTATTCCCTACCCACAAAAGATCACTTCCAGAATGCCTGACATCCACACATCCTCATTGTTCCCTCTTGTCCAATAATCTGTGCAACAAAGATCACATGTACAACCTCCATAAATTAAGACAAGATTATAAAAAGTTACGAGATACATAAACAGATAGAGGTATATTACTGCCTGCAGTAGGTAGTCCCTCTAATCAAGATATTGAGAATCTGGTGAACAGCTATGTCAGTAGTCCAAAATGTGAAGAGAAGTACCCAGAGCAATCAAAAGCCAGCAAGGTTCTGTACAAAAATCTGTATTTTATAGAGTTCACTTATTCTTTGTGGCAAACTGTTAGTGGTATTTTTAGGGACAGAAATCTGAACTCAGCACTCATGCCAATTGTCTAAATCACTCTGAAAACAGAACTCGTTTATAGATTAGGAAAATAATTTCATTCCAATTTGCACTGGAGGCATAAAACAAATGAAAGCTGGCATCTGCTTGATTGGTGTCATTTCTTTTGGTCACTGAAGAAATTGGGCAATAGTTAATTCCAACTCATCTTAAAGAAATACTGTGTTTCAAGGTATGGATGGATTACCCATCTAAATTTTGGTCCATTTGATTTGAGGCACTGGAAGTTCCTCACAAGAAAATGCACACTAGGTTCAAAATAATTATGGGGATGTGAACAACTCTGACTTGAGTACAGAGTAATTAGGGTTGTCAGTTCTTAAATTAAAGGAGTACCAATACCTGGGTGGGCCTGGGTGGAGTCTTTATATGTTAGGGGGTAAAATGCCAATAACCACAAAATATAGTTCATGTAACATGGGGTGGGCAACTTTAGATATTTTCAACTATAACTCTCACCATTCCTGACTAATACGTATGCTGGCTACAACAAGGGAACTTATAGCCTCAAACATCTGAAAGGCACTAGGTTGTTAATCACTGATCTAAGGTATATGGCTACTGGATGTGCTAACAAGTTCTCTGGTATCAAGTAACATCACCTACCCTGATACCAAACTCTAAAAATCCCAATGCAATCTAAATAACAACTGTATCATAATTATAAGACAAAAAATTATCTAAATGCAGAGTGGATTACTCGAGGAAAAGAATCCAAACCACATGTTTATGTTAACAGGGAACATAAGAACTCATTCCCATATGGTACACAGATTGAGAAAAGGGCAAGACAAGCATCCCCACACACAGAGTACACTGCCCCCCTCCGCCACAGTCTTTTGTTTGTTGCTGTCTACCTGACTTCCAAAAGAACTGAGCCGTGGTCCTCCACTGTTTAATACCAGCTGTGCTCTTTGTGGGAAGCAGCCAGAATTAAATAAACTAAAAAGGATGCAAAAATTTGAAAAGAAAAACAACTCTGACCCTCTCCTTTTTTTACTATAGTTGGCCCTCCACATTCGCTAGACTTAGAGGAATAGGATCTCTGCAAAAGTGAGAAACCACAAATATCAGAATGTGTGGGTCGGGGGAGGAAGAGGGCTGAGACATGAGGAGAGTAGGCACCCAGGATCCAAACCAGGTCAGGGAAAGGAGATGGAGAGGGTGTGGGTTGGCATGATGGCCCTATACTTCCTCTCTCTTGCCCAACTCTTCCGTGGGGGGCATTGGGAGAGGGTTTGTGGTGCTGAGAAATCAGGCTGTGATCCATCCTTAGCTGTTCAGACAGCAGCTGGTACAGAAGGAGGAGGAGAAAGAGAAGGACTGGAGATGCCAAAAGGGAAGGTTCCCTCTGAAAAGAAGCACTTGAGGGGGGCAGTGGTAAGAGAAAGAGAAATAATCAAATGCATGAAAATGAAACCTGAAAATGTGGAGATCCTACTGAATTTTTTGTTTTGTTATTTGACATCAAGCTGGCTTCAACTTATGACAACTCTATGAACAGGAGCATTTCTTGAAGCCCAGTCATCAGCAGCCCTGCTCAGGTACCATAAACTCAGGGTCATGGCTTCCTTGATTGAATAAATCCACCTCTAATGTGGTCTTTTCTCTTTCCCCACTATCTTTAAATTAACCTATTATTACTGTCTTTTTTACTAAGTGATCTCAACTCATGAGATGTCCAAAGTACAATCATCTTTCTCTTTTTTGCATACAGTCTGTATTTTTCTAAAACCACCTTTGTTGTTTTTGTGTGCTGTCAAATCAGTTTTGATGGGGGTTTTGCAAGGAAAGGAATATAACATGTTAACTGGACATGTTGACAATTAGTATTTCTAGAAAATAAGCAGTTGAAGTATTTGAATAGTATTTACAATTAGAGAAGTTGTGTTCTCTTTTCATAGGTATGTATAATTTGTATATTATCTTTTGTTTTTGTTTTTTTACTGGCTTTTTTCTTTACATTTTTCTTGTTTGCTGTTTCTTATTCTTTGTATGTATGGCTACTGTACTGGAAAATGTTAAATAAAATTGACATTAAAAAAAAGAGCAAGAATATATTTTGGAGGAAGTGGACTGTTTTAGGCCCAGGAGGGCCCTTTTTCTAACTAGGACAAACTTTCTCAGAAAGATAAAGAACCAAATATGTAGGAGAGGCCTTTTTATAAACAGGGAAAACTCAGAGAAAATAAAGCTAAATGGGCCCAATTTTGCCATGTTTTGGTCCCTCCCTGGGCCATTTTAAGCCCAAGAGAGACCTTTTTCTAGTTAGGAAAGGTTTCTGGGAGACATAAAACTAAAAGAGACAATTTGATCATGTTCTGGACCAAGGAAAAACCAATAAATCACCCAGATAAAATTTCCTGTTTAGAAAAACTTCTCCCTTAGGCCTAAAACAGCCCTCAGGGTTGGGGGAGGGACGTGGCAAAACTGTCCTGTACAGCTCTTCGGGCCTATGAGAGGCACTTTTAAATGTTTTAATAATTTTCAAGGATAGGGGGCATGGGCAAAATCCTATGGAGACCCAATAGGGCCTACCAGCCTCTTACAGATGTCCACTCTGTTTGTCTGGTCTCTGGAGGTTGTCTTATCTTTAATTTCTTCTAGTCACATGTAAAATGAACCAACATATTTTGATCATTCTCTGTTTCTGTGGAAATGCTAGAAAACTGAGCCAATGCAGTCTGAAACATTCTTATTTCTGAGCTGTCTCTCACACACAAAATGACCTCTGTGTGTATGTGTTTGTGCATGGGAGTGAGTGAACTGGCCCTTTCTTTGTTTTTTACTGCTTGATGCTCGCCAGGTATGCTTCTCAATATTTCATTCTGTCATTTGGCATAGCTAGCTTTGTATAAAAATCTGGAGTTTTGAGTAAAGCTCATTTGACAGTGATATAAATAAGGTTGTTTGCTCTCAGTTGTCATATGTCCTGTCCTAAGTTACAACAAAATCTGAACTCTACAGATTTCATTATGATTGCACAGAATGAATGGGGACAACTTAGGGGGTATAGAGAGCATTTTAGAGATACTCTTTTTTTTTTTTTGCGAAAATGTATGCGTGTGTGTATGTTAGGGGAGCTACTGGGGCCCTGGAGTCTTGAAAACATTCTTGGAAAACACATTATGATCCATGGGCCACATTTTCTCCACTCATGCTCTACCTCAGTACACAAACACTTTATATTTCATCAACAGCTTTACTGGTACCCCAACAAGAGGACACAGTTCTCTGTAAGGTAACATATTTTCTCTAAAAACTAAGTAAAGAGTACCTAAAGAAACAAAAGCAAGAGTATCCTGGATCAGGACACTAGATCAGGTTTAGGTATCATACTATCATTGTACAGGAGCCTTCCTTCCACCTGGCTGAGTGGTTTATGTATTTTAAATCCAGCACTCCTACTCCTTGAAACAATAATTTACATGTGAAAATCCTGAAAAAGGCCAATATACACTAATTTCAATCCATTTTAAGTGACAGAAGGAATGCTTCAGAGTATTGTGGCAATGAGATTAGAAATAAGGAGCAAGAGAGCCTAGAATAGTTTATTTTTTCTTATTCCCTTAAGCATGACTTCTACTATATGCTCGTTACTCTGAGTATTTGTCTTTACTGAATTTCTGCTCCCCAGCAACTTGATATCGTTACAGAAAAGAAAAAGGATCAGAAAAGGAGGGGAAAAACCAGTTGTTGTTGTTTTTAAATGAATGTGTGGACATGCTGTAAAACTGAGATGACATGCTTTGAATCAATGCCTTTAACAGGAGGAGGAAGAAGAAGAAAGTATCTATCCAATTCTGTACATATAACTGCTGGCAGTTAATTTAGCATTTTTTAAAGATTCTGAATACTTTCTGAAATGACTCACACCTTTTTTAAAAAAAAGAACAATCTGTTTTAAGGAATACGTGGTTGAAGTTTTTGCTTTACACTTCATGTGTTTGCCATTGCTTTAATAGTCATCTAAAATCGGGTTATGATTTCAGTTTCAAAATGGTGACTTGTGCCGGGAGGAGAGACAACATACACCTACCTTCTACTCTCCAGAGGACGCCCATCACTAGAAATACTGCGTGGAATGTTGGCTGCTCGCTCTGGAGGAGGCATTTTCCCTTCACCTTTCCCTGAGGCAATCCTTGTGGTAACTGGACTTTGCATCTGTGACGGCACTGGTTGTACGTGGACCCCTGTCCCTTGTTAGCATTTCGCTGCCATTTGTTGTTATTTCTGAAGGGGAACTTGAACTCATATGGAACTCCGCCATCATTCATTTTGTATTCCATCACTGGCAAGCGATGAGTTTCTGAAAAACTTCTGAAAGATTAGAAATTAAGGGTAAGGCAACAGGGAACTGTGGAAGGAAAGTTATTTGTAATGAATCACACTATCACCACTTCTGTATATGAACAAAGCTGGTGAGTCATACATTTTCTTAAGCTTTCTCAAAACACAGTTCTAGTTTCTTTCCTAATCTGTTATCTTTGAAACAGAAATCTGGTCATGACGGTTGCATTTCCCACCACCAAAACGGGGGGGGGGCACTGAATTAAATCAGCTTATGCCTCAAGAGTAAAAATGTTTAGGTTGCATTGTAAGGCAAAAATCCATAGACTGTGTAAGCCAAACTCTATTCATAGGATACTCCCACAGGTGGAGAGATGTGTGTTGTTGGTTATCTCTTCCCAAGGAAACTTCTGTCAATCTGTTCTTGAGGCAGATTCTTCAAAGGAAGACCCTCTGGAACAAAGTAGCAAGTCATCAGGGGAAATTATACCTAGGGTTTTTTTTTTGTCATTGTGGATTTTGAGAGTTTTACTCTCTTTGTGGCCTAAAAATACTCACTTTACTTACTCTCTTTATGGCCTAAAAATAATGTAAAAGAAAGAAAGAAAGGAAAGAAGGAAGGAAGAAAGGAAGGAAGGAAGGAAGGAAGGAAGGAAGGAAGGAAGGAAGGAAGGAAGGAAGGAAGAGAAATATGTGATGTTTGCGTCTTTCCTTTCTACCAATGGGAGGCCTTCACTGGGTTGAAGGTTTTCCTGCGAACAAAATAAGCTTTTCTCTTTTTAGAGTAGCCTTTCTGGACCAAAGCAAAAAAGCATAATGGTATACATATTTATATAAACATTATTACCCATTATTCAGTTGTCTTTATTTCCAAAACACTTTTACAGAACTGCAGCTTATATAACCTACTCAGCTTTTAGGAAAGAACTGAAAGTATGGTACTTACAAAAGGACTCTCTTTTTACCTTACTATTTTACTTCACTTAAAGAGTATATGAACTAAATGGGTTTTTGACAAAGTAAAAGCAATGCAGTGGAATATGCTGAGATATCAGTGACATGACACAGTACAACTCTCATGTGATCTGATATAAAGTATACTAATATACCTTATATAAGGTATACTAATGTCCGAGCCTACAGGGGCACATTAACCACTTCCAATTCCATTTTAGCAGCCAAATTAATGTAAATGGGAGCTACATTTTTATATAAAGCAGACTTAGACAGCCAAATACTCTAGTAAGAACTTGTAGATTCCAATATATGCATTATGTATATCTGAACTGGAAATTTTTCTAACTAGACTGCTATTGATTTGAAGTGCTTAAAGTGCATCTATATCAGTGGTTCTCAACCTGTGGGTCCCCAGATGTTCATGGACTTCAGCTCCCAGAAGCCCCAGCCACTATGGTCAATGCTCAAGGCTTCTGGGAGCTGAAGTCCACGAACATCTGGGGACCCACAGGTTGAGAACCACTGATCTATATGTTATGATTAACAAAGTCAACACCAGATGCTAATTCATTCATTGTTCACCCCCGCCATACCTTCGTGGGGTACAATCTTCATGAGGCGGGATAATGACAACCTTCACAGTAACAGATGTTCGTAGGAGATCTATCATTTGCTCATGACTTAGAGTAGCTACAGCCACAGTGCAAATTTCCACTAATCTGCTGCCTTGCCGCAACCCAGCCTGCCAAGCGTAGCCATAGGGTTCAACATCAGCCACAATTCCTTCATAGTTCACATGGAAACCAAGCTGGCCTAGTCCATTTCGACGTAAAGTCATTTCCACTGACTCGCAGCCCTTTGTCACAAGCTGAGAATTGAGGGGAAAAAGAGAATTTTGGTGTACTATCAAAATAGTTTATCGTAATGAATCACAGTAACAGAGAAAGAACAAGATAGCTTTTTAAAACAAAATATGAAACAAGATGAGGCAATGAGACTACTCATTTTTACTGCTATTGTCACACATAGATTTAGTGCAACTTGTTTCCTAATGAAAATCCTTAGCACGGTGTTTTTGTATGTAATGACCAGCTGTATTCCAATAAAAACCTCAAAACATTATGTTACCGAAACATTAAAGTAAGCAATATGTAGAGTATACTCAGGGAGGAGTTACATACCCCCTGCTTCACATGAAACGTAGTCATATTTTATTGCCTATTTTTATCCCTATTCCAGAGGGATTCTGCTAATATTTTTAAATGTAATAAAAAGAAAATGCAGCTTTCTTTTCATGGTCCCCAGAATGTTATTTTCTGATGATGTGCATGAGAACTTTTTTTTAACATCATTCTCTAGAAATATAGAAAACACTAATAATATTCAAAGGTTTCACTGAACAAGAAATAGTCAACAAGTCATTTTCTTGTCCTAAGCTGTTTACAACTTTGAGTAGGTAGGACATTGATTAGAATAATCATGTTGCTGATGTAACACAATAACAACACAAATTGTAGATTTTTTTATTTCATTAGTCTGCTACTATAATCCAAAAATGCAGCCAATCCATTTCTGTATGTTTCCATGGCAGTTATTTTAATTTACTCATTTCTGAAGATGAGAACTAAACATCATCAGAGAAAGAGAAAGAAAAAAAGAAAGAGAAAGAAAGAAAGAAAGAAAGAAAGAAAGAAAGAAAGGGAGAAAGATCTCTAACCTCTAGCCTTTTGACAATCTCTTTGATATCTTCAGGGTTTTTGAAACTTTCCACAGAAACACATTCACCCCTTTCATAGAAAATTTTAACACTTGTGTCTGTTGATGTCCAGCCTATTACATCTCTGCAGGAACAATTGAACACAACGCTTTTTGTATCCTGTTCAATGATAACAACAAATTCATTAGAAATGCCCAGGAGACAGTCTATATCTATGCCCTTGCTATAGTCTTTAGCACGGAGACTCCAAATAATGGCACCAGAACTGTGGAGTTCAACTCCTGGAGGAGGCTTGGACTTTTCCTTCTTCTTAGAGGCCAGTGAGATGAAGGGGAATTTGCCAGAAGGATCAATTGGTGTATTTGTAACATTCTTTTCTGCCAAATCTTTCAAGTATTCCTGACGGGTTCGGGTAGCCATGGCACGGAACTTCTCTGATTTATGAGCTGCATTCTCAGCATTGATCACTTTAGCTAGTAAAAAGTCCCTGAATACATTCGATTTGGGGAACGTGATGCCTTTAGGTATTGGTGGCCCAAAAGATGGCACATCTCTGGATCTTGTAACAGCAACACTATAAAATACAAAGAAAACATGACTTAATGTTACTACTTATTGAATGCAAGCAAATTTGATCTTTTATGATGCTATATGCCATTATTTATAAATTACTCTTTTCTTCATCAGGAGCTTATTCATCAATAAACCATCTACTAACTTCTTTCAAAATTAAACTGAGCTGAAATGCTCCTTCAGTTAGCAAGCTGTCCTAAAAATTCAGTGTGACAACTATACAGGCAACAACAATAATATACAACAAAATATAAAGTAAAAAACATAAAAATAAGGCAAGGAAAACACGAGTAAAGGCGTTAAAAATAACCAGTTAAATTATAACAATTATAACAAATTTTAAAATCAGTTTAATGGCCAAAGATCTGATTAAGGAAAATGTGATAGGGTCACCAAAAGTATCACGTGCCAGACCTCTCCTGGCAGGGAGATCTTGTCTGAGAATGGTTCCTCGTATTTTTTAAATTATAGAAACGTAATTTGAGGGCTACAAAACCAATCTTGGGGCTGCATATGGCCACACTCTGTCAACCTTTGCACTTCCAGCAACAGGAAGCAGCTGCCATGAAGCTTCATATTGTTTTTTGACTTTCGTCCTGCTTTTCAACTGGCTGAACTTTATAAATTTCATTTTTTTAAAAATGTGCAATTAACTCACGCTAGGATTGTCAGCAGTCTGGTACAAAACTCAGCCAGGTATTTTTGAAGCAAGTTCACTACTGTTGGATTTTAAATATCTAACACATATATGATCATTCCCCCATGAGAAAAGTACCACTGCTCAATGGTTTTCAGTCCACCAAGTACTTGATAAAACTGTACTAAAAATATACAGTCTAGATATAGTAAGCTTCTGCCCATGCAGATCCACTTCTGTGAGTGAACTGTAAGTCCAGTAACACTACCTGTAACAGACGTTATCAGTGCAAGGATTGTGCGCTCTGACAATAACAAAGACATGCTGAAAGTGAGAACGAATATTCTTTGGGCTGAATGGTTCTGCTCCAGGTTCCTGGAAAACTATTGTCACAATATCATTTCCGATATGTCGTTTTCTTAACAGCTGTGTGGGTAAAGACAAGAAATCTGAGAAATTATAGTAACATTATACTATTCTTGCAGTTTACTGTTCATTATTCCACTTAATTAATGTTTCTAAATTTCATCACAAATCATGGAATATTTTTCCATTCAAAGTTGCTCCAGCATTAACATGCAATATATCTGAGCAAGTAAATGAGGAATTTGCAAATATCTGACATTCTGAAACAATGTACTAATGTCTTGGATCTCCAGTTTCCATAACAACAGGTTCAGATCTATTTTCATAAAAAAGAATTATATTGCTACAGGGTAGATTTTTATTTCTAAAATCAAATTTATACTAATACAATTTTTGTTATTATGATGTTTTCTTTCTATTTTCTTTCAGTTATTATAAAATGCTAGGGCTACTAAACTAGACAATATCCTTCAGTATATTAAAAAATAAGGTATTTTCTCATTTGACAATGGCAGTATTAAGAAGCAAATTCTTTTTCTACTTTTCCATTCATCTTATATTTGTTTTAAGAAGTTTTCTATGGGGATGAGATGTCCAAACATTCTTGTAATGATTAGCATTAGGTAAGGCTTCCATCTGATATAGGCAGTCACTGAAACGCAAACTAATTAAATTTTAAATGAGCATAACAAGATTTGAGCAAATAGAATCAAATCATGTTAACTTCATGAATTAATGATGGTTGCAATTCTGTTCTCCAAAATCACAAATTCTTAATATGTACCATCTGATCTGCCCCCTCTTTATTTCAGCCCAAACAACAATTAGGAAAATTTTGAACCATTAAAATCAAAGTAAAATAGTGATGTATTTTGGTAAAATATGTAACTACTCAATGTGCATATTGGACATGAGCCTTAGGTTAACATCCTTGCATCTGCAGTAAAGTATCATGGCTTGGATCCATAAGAATAGATCCAAATATTATTCTCCTAGCAGAAAGTTTCTCCCATGCACAGAAGAGCAGCTTTTGACCTAATGGAAAAGCAGTGTGTGGGAAAAGTGACTCCAATTCTAGATGAAGTATTTCTTGTACATCAGCTTTTGCTCAAGGCTTTGTGTAAGCTCTTTTGAAGTCTTTTAAATGGCCCATCAGAGATTACATGTTACAGTTTGCATCCTTCCTACTCACCATTGTTTGCATAATATAAAACAATCAACAATAAATTGTTGTACAACACTTCCCAACTGTTAGGGGTTTTGACATGTGTTCACAAAAATAACACTATATATTTATTTCTCTTTCTGCTCACAGTATTTGTATGGCAACCAAGAGATATTTCACTGATTTACTTATATAGCCAATATCTTGATGTTCTTTATGAGTTGATGTCTTGGTTTATATAACTGCCCTAAATCTGCTGTGATGTTTATCAACCATCTGTGATGTCAAAAACCTGCTCCAGAGGGTTTCCCAGCCCTCTGGAGCAGGTTTTTATGGCACACAGGGGTACAGGTCACCAATCAATCTTGAGTGGTGGTCACCACGGAATATTGGAAGTGGTAACAGTGTCTGAGAGAAACAATGTGAGTCATGGAAATAGCCTACAGTGTGCACCAGGATCTCTTTATAAAAGCCCATTTTCCACCGTCGATGATCAAACACCATCGATGATCAAACGACCAAGTTCACAATGTAGGTTGCCTATGTGATTCTGGTGCTCATGTAGTTTTCCTACCAGTGCTATTGCAGCACCACTCCAAACTGAATGGAAGACTTAAGCCAGAGTATAGTCCAAGTATCACTGCAGGAAGCACACAGGATTCCCCTACAGCAGGAGTGGGCAACTGTCAGGAGTTCAAGGGCTGCACTGGCCCACATGGAGATCCTGGAGAGCCGTACCCACACTGCCCCATGGGGAAAAAGAACACCCTGAATGTCTAGTACTAGCCAGGGGGCAATTTAACCATGCTCTTGGCTTCTCTTGGCTTTCTGTTTTTCCAACAGAAAGTGACCTGGAAGTCACCTTCCGTGTCACCTCCTGACAGAAAAAAAGGCCTCTGCTGGATTGGACAAAGCTTCTTATACCCCAGGGTAGAGCAAAATGAGGCAAAACTGCTTCTAGAGGGCACCTGGCACCATTTTGGGTGCAAGACGCTTTTTAAAAATGGGGGCACACAAAAATGACCCTGAAGAATCATAAGTGGCTTATAGGCCACACTTTCCCCACCACTCTCCCAGAGCTACATGAGATTTAATTTTTTCCTCTCTCACTGCAGTAGCTAATTAGTGCAAATATCTGTCTCCATATGACAGATTTTTCCCATTTGTGGCAAGGGAATAACCCCATGAAGAAATTTTTACCAGGGGAACCCCCGACAGCCAAAAAAATTCCAAACAGCTTCTAAGAGGAAAATGTATGCCTACCCCCAACTGACGCACAATTCTTCAGTGAAAACAACCATGTTGCTTCATCTTGTGAATTCTATGATTCTTGGGTTGGGATGTGGAGATATGGTTAAAAATTTAGATATCCCAGGCCTTAACAAAGAGGTTCGCTTTTTACTGAGCAAAGAGTAAATGAAGTTCCTAGCAGAACAATACTATTTTATATTCTGTTGTGTTCAGTTTCCCCAAATCTTCAAACTTGCAACCACTTGAAAGTTTTCTTTATTACTACAAACTATTTTTGAAGCAGATCAAACAGAAGATCAAATAGCACACAGGATTTTAATAAATCACTTGAACTGGGAGAATGTTCAATCACTCAATGGACAAGCTCATTAAAAAGTGCTCTATAGTAGCTGTAAAATAACAAGGATGCTTCACAAAGAGAATATATATTCCCCTTGGAACTATGCCTAATCCAACAGCAGCATTTAAAATACAAACTTACACTCTGCTGGCATAACCCCATGAAGGAATTTCTAGAGTGAAAACAACCCCATCATTTTGCTAGAGCAGAAAATTTACCTATGGATTAGAGTAATTATTAAACATCACACATTTGATGTTTAGCACTGTGCAATACATTACAGAAGTTAATCAAACCATCATTTATAACTGTGACTTGTTAACAAACTATAACCTAATCAGAGTTTACATTAACATAGACAAAATATTAAACCCTAGTTTGTTTAAAAAATGAAATAGATACTTCCCATCTCCTTTTCATGGCTGCATCCAAGGACATGACAGGCTAGAGCTTAAAGCTTGCTTTTGGTCATTCACATGGTACAAAAACATGGTTTAGCATTATGCCTGAAAAAGGCAGATGAAATAATGTACATACTGAAAGTGGATCCTACCTGTTGCTTGTTGTTAGGTGTGTATGGCAGCATGGTGGAAACATGGAACATGATTTCATAGTCCTTGTATGTTGTATAAAGCGAATGAGTGCCAGTTGAATCAGCTGCAATTAAAATAATATAAGAAAAAATGATTTATCTTTGAAATTTACATCATGTCACTTCAAAGTTGCACGGATATGTATGCAACCAAGCATAAAATCCAGATACTGGAAGATAACCAATACAATAAAAATTCCTTTAATAAACAATAATTCAGTCTAATGTTATCTCCAGATAACACTGATGGAAAACGTTATTAAAAGTGATTACTGGAGAAAGACAAAGAAAGACTGGAAGAATGGGATGGCTAAGTCAAAAACCCAACAAGCCAGCAGAACTAAGGTGTATAAGAACTTTGGTAAACAACCAGTATAAAGCAAAGCCTAAACCCCAAGAACATGGATCTTACTAGTTCACTCAACAGAAAAATGTTACAGGATTTTCTTCTGAGTATTCACATTAATTCTGATCCTATGGATGATCATGTCTACTAAGGTAGTTAATATTCTTGCTAATTTTTGCTAATTAATGTGTCTATTTGTCCATGCATATGTGCGTATGGCAATGCACTTTGTTAAAGGTACAGATCCATGAAAATATCACAGGACATCACTGAGACTGTCATCTGGTTCACATGACAAAATGCAGAGGAAGTAAGGATATACAATGGTAACTGCAGGAAAAAAAGGTCTAACCTCCTTCAGGCACACAGTTTAAATATTTTATTATGACTAGAAAAGAGTGGGTTTAGGAGGTGAGGCAGCCACCCAGCTATTAATGACCAATTGAGGCTAAATGTCTGTATTTTTATATTTCAATTGCCTCAGTCATCTTCCTACCAAACGATGTATATAAAAATTTGCCACAGAGCTAACAATCCAATAGTCTGATAAAGTGGGCTACAATCCATAAACTTTATGCCAAATAAAATTTGTAAATCTTTAAGCAGACACCAGACACTATTGTTTTTGGTACAACACACTAACACAGCCACCCCACTGACACCTTTGCAATGTATTTAAGTTGTGTAAGAAAAAAACCTCAAAGCACGTGCTAATCCAGTATGGCGAACCTGTCACCTCCAAAATATCAAACTTGACTTCTACATTTCCTTGATAGATAAATCTTTTCCACATCCCCACCCTCACAGTGGCTGTTCCGTCTTCTGACAAGTACAAATATATAAATCTCCTATCTACCAAGATGAATTTAACTTACCTGCTCTATTAACAAGTCATGAAAAAGAACTCCACATATCCTTAAATACTAAACACTGCATTACAATTTTTACCCTGTTTGTTGCATTCCCCCTCCATCATTTCAGTCACATTGGATAGGCAAGGAATAAATTCAATAAATAAATAAATAAGTAAGTAAGTAAGTAAGTAAGTAAGTAAGTAAGTAAATACATAAATTTATTTATTTATTTCAATGCTTTAATTGATTTCTGTGCAACCTATGCAAGGAACTGTGCAAAATAGACTTCAGCTAGACTTTCTGCCAAAATCTAAGCTTTCCTGCAGTTGTTAACACTCACTCAGAGAAATGAGAATGGAACAGAGAGAAAAGGTCATAAACTTTAATCATATGTATGAGCCTCATTGACTAAACATACTCAAAGGCATGAGTAGACTTGTTTCTCTCAAAATAGTGGGAGAAAATATTTTGCCCTGTAATTCCACCTGTACAAGTGTGAGAGAATTGCTTTTTAATGATGATGGTGACGAAGAAGGAGGAGGAGAGGGAGGAGGGGGGAGGAGGATCTGGCCATCATGTGGTGAGGTACCACGTGGTACTTCTAAAATCTAGGCAAAATCTGGCTAACGCCAGTAATATCCCATAAAAAATTCAAGGCAAATTCTACCATGAAAGCAAAGTGAAATAGGAAGTGATGGATAATTATTGATAACCAGTGGGTAGAGGTATTGGTAACAAATATTCTGTCCCATGCCTCCTTGTTGCAAATCTGCCAGTACTTAACAATTGGAAAAGTAAATTGCATAACCCTATTTAAAAAATCCTCTTCACCAAAGGGGAGCGGGGAAATCAAAGTGAAAATTAGCCTCTGAATTATAAACTGACACTTTAATCCAGGTCTGCCCAACTGCGACCTACTAAACTAATCACAAACCCCTAGCAATATGCACTGTGCCAACTGCTTAAGAATTCTGCAGGTTTGCAGTCACAGGGAAACAACAAAACCAAGAAGATTACTAAGGCTTTGAGGAATGCCCTACATGAGGCAACTTATTTTCAGATTAGTAGGGCAGCGGTTGTATTGGCATGCTTTAACTCTTTATCCAGGACTTTGAAATTTTCAAACAAACCAGTACTCGGAAACCAAAAACAATCTCTGGCTTCAGACTCTGGTTTGGTAGGAAAACCACAAAGCAAGAAACCTATACTGTCTCACTTTTTCCTTTTGGCTACTTTAGCCATGCCCACTGATGGAAGGAGAAAAGCAAAACTGCTCTCAGCAGCATAGGCTAGCATGCTGTTTACAAATAATAAGCTAGAATGCTTGTATGTGAACATGTTAAGTGAAAACATTCTTCTCCAGCATAGATTCAAAGCTTCTAAATCCTGACCAATCCTCTAAAATATATCATAACAGATTTGAGTTTAATGATGAATTAACAGACAAAGGAAAATAAAAATCGTGCCACTCCATGCTCAAACATGTCTAAGACAGTGATTTTCAGCCTTTGGTCCTCCAGACATTGTTGGCTTTCAACTTCCAGAACCATAGCCAATGACCAGCTATCCAGATGACCATTCAGAGGAACAGTGATTGGGAAGTAATGCTATAGGGCTATTTTCCACTTAAGTGAGCAGAACTAACTGAACTAGCAGACTGCTATGAACCAAGGAGAAAGTGCTTATCATTAAAAATCTACATACAGACAATGAGAAAACTATAGTTCCTCATATGTTCAACCATAATAGAAGGGTTATTTCTGAAATCATCATTGTTGATTCATACTAAAAGAAAGAGGGTTAACAGGAGAAAAAGTAAGAAAAATATTAGACAGAAAGACTGCAGACAACCTTTCAAAAACTGCTATAGCATTTTTAAGCTGGAAAAGAATTATGTCCTAAAATTGTTAGTACTACAGTAGTTCAAAATCATAATTACCTAAAAATGCCTTTTTAAAAATATAGGCATAAATTTTAAGTCTGAAATATTTTCTTAAAACTATGCACTTATATACTCTATTTGTAAAAATCCAGTTTAAAACATTAAAAAAGCACACACATACATACATATAACTTAACATGAGGCCATGAAATATCTGGAATTAAAATAAGCACATAAATATGGTAAATAATCATTCTAAGCTTCTTGGGGCAAGGGTTCTATTTTTACTTTTGCCAAAGCGTTGGGTATGAGAACAATGAATCATGCTTTAGAAAATGCCCAGACTTGTTCACTGGAAGCTTCTGTTAAGTATCTTAGGTAACTGGCCTGAGAAAATCTTTTGCTGACTTTGCCAGTAAGTTAGAAGTAACAAAACCAAACTAGATGGACCAATACCAACTCTTTACGTAATGTAGATTGCTACGCTTATACATATACTTGTCAGACACAAAACAGGACACGTTCAATATGATTAACTCATTAAAGTTATCTTCTTGTGAGAAAGGCAGCAAAGGCAGTTTTTTCTTGGTTTTGTTGTTGTTATCTAAAACAACCTTCAATGAAGTGTTTTATTAAAATCACCTGTTGATTTATGACAACTGCATGAATTTAATAAGGCATTTTTGGCAAGGAATAATCAGAGCAACTTTGCCATTGTCTTCCTCTGAAATACAGTCTTGCAGTCCTTGGCAGTCTCCCATCCAAATGCAGTGTGCACCCTGCTTAGCTTTCAAGATCAAAGAGAATATGGTGTCTCCAGGGTATTTAGACCCCCTAAAGTTCATGCAGCAGCATCAAATTAGCTGTTTTGCCAAATTAGGTTGTAATCCTATGTATACCTACTTGAAACTGAGGATTATCAAACACACATTAATCCAATCTGTAGGCATACGCTGGTATGTATATTTTTTCTGGTGTTCATGTAGAAATTAATGAATCGATGGCTCTTATTAAATATTTAAAAAGTGAATCAATTGTGCAGACCAGCATTTCAAAACAAGTCATGTTTAAGAAAAAGCTAGGAGGGGGAAAGAGCCCTTCAACAATCACCAGAAGAATAAACAAGCTTCCCCCTTTTCCTCCTTACTCTGCTAAATACTTTCTTGCATCAGACTCCTAACACTGCAAGAGAAAAAACAAACTTGAACGGCACTGACTAGGGATAGGGAAAGGTCATTTAAACTGAAAAGAAATGGAATAATTTCATTTTCTACTTCTGATTTTGACATTTATTAGCGTTTCTAAATATATACAATCAGCTTTTTAATGTTCTACACTATTTCATGTTTTAATAGTTTCTCTCTCCACTGCTTATAAGTTAAAACGTCAGTAATAGCAAAACCATGGCAACAGAAAATTCACTGCACTGTTTGCAAATGCTTTTCTACTTTCATGACGCATTCTTTATTTTAATTTCCTATACCACAAGTGAGATAACTGTGGATCTCAATATGTATGGGTCAATCTAAACAACACACAAAGAAAGGTCACAGGTGTGGGTGGTTTTTAAGCAAGGACCACACAGGGAGGTATTTATTGCATGTTAAATGTCAGTCTTAAAAGTAATTTCACTTTACCTTTTTCTAGAGTATACTGTATTTTTGTTTTTCATTTCAAGATCTTGGCAAAAATATTTTAGCCATGAATCAATGTCAAAACCATGAAACAGAGGCATTGCTTTGAAGAATTCAATTTGTTTATGTGGGACTGTGTAGAAATTAAGAAGGAAGAAAACTAACATATCTTGTAAGTTTGGGAGGCTGGGCTTATTTTACTTATATGATACTGGGCGCTACCCAACGTTCACATTCTTCAATCTACTTTTCTCACTGCAGATGCCCACTTTCATCCAAAACTGAGCTCTACAGGGTTGGGCAATGCCTGACATCCTTTTCTGAGTAGTAGATGGCAAGGTGAATGGGGAAAAGAAAGATTCACTTGTGATTATCAATGGAACACTGGATTTATCCCACCTTTTAAGCACCATGTGCAATGAAATTGACAAGTTAGTTATATTCCCACAGCAAGAATCAAAAATATCATAAAGGAGATAGACCAGGAGATAATCCAGAAACAGCATAAAAATCAAAATGTTTGCATTTCAGAAGTAATTCCATAAGAAAGATGAAATGCAGTTGGCATGTTTCACCAAATGTTCATTAAACATACAAGAAAGAGGGCTAGGAGAGACGGGCTTCGCTTAGCCATCCTTAAATACTGCCTCAGTACCACTACTATACACAGTAACAATGTTTTACTAATCTGAATAAAAGATACTGACTTACTTTTTGTATCTAGTTGGGCACGGTACTTTTCAAAACCCTTGAGCCGAACCCGTTCTCCCAATAACTGAAGAAACTCTTCAAAGGCTGGGCCTGCCGATTCATTATTATACATTTCCTCTTCTGTACTTTGTCCAGATTTGCAGTACATGATACCCACTTTAAGTTGATAGCTTAGCTGTAAACACAAACAGAAACTTATTTGCAAACTCATCAGGTTATATAACACTATTCTGTGTTACAAGATCTGAAAATAGTTTATCTCCTTCCTGAAGTTCCTACTGTTTGTTTCTTTAACAAAGATAAAAAAAACTATGATAAATACACGTGAACATGAGAGTTACATCATGTATCAAAAAGTATTTCAAATTCCTCCACTTAGTTTTTCAGCTAGTACTCTCACTCTATCTTCCAAATTTCCATAAGGGATACAAAATAGTAGAATGAACTGAAGAAAATTGAAATTTTATGCATGAACCAACCAGACTCTTGTGTGAATAACAAAAAACATAGCATCAATTTACATTATAAACACAAATCGATAAGAAAAATTATTAATCAAAATAACAAAATAACAATACAGAAATATTAGATCACCACCACCACCACCACCACCACCCTGCTCTTTCCCCATGTAAAAGCAGCTTGGGACTCAATGCAGCTTACGACAATTAGAAAGACACAGAAAGGCTAAAAAAGAAGCAATACCAAAATGATAAAACCTCCATCAATTATACTAGACAATATAAATGAAACTTAACTCCTCAGTAAAATTAAGAATAGTTAGCAACTAAGACAGGAAGTGAAGAAAGGTCTCAAAGAGTTTTGAGGCTAAACTGAAGCTCTGTAGAAACAAACTGTAGCACAGTGGGCTAAGTGAAATTTGGAACACAAGGCTTTTGGTGGTGTTTTCCTCTAGATTTCCCCCCTGCAGGGCAAAACAGATTAAAGGCTGCTCTTACATAATTTTATAATAAGCCCTCCTGTTAAAAAATGGAAGAGGATGTCTGGCCCTTTTTTTTTTTTTGGAAAGTGCACCAGGATATGGTTTCGGGGGGTGGGGGACTGGGGACAGAAAATGAATTTTGTCCACACTAGTTTTAGCATATTTATTTTCAGACCAGCTTTGCGTTTCATTTTCCTACATTTACTGTTATTGTTTTTTGATAAAAATATCATTGGAAATTGTATAGTTTAGCCCACAGGATATAAATCAGTAACAACAACAACTATTACAACTACACAAAGCAACGTAAAAGATTCTTGACATCACAAGACTTGTATCATTGGACATTAAAAATGTAATTTAACATCACTGCACAAAGACTGTGGACAGAGATCTTCCATGTAAAGTTTAAGCGACTGAGGCCGAAGAGAGAACTGCAACAGCATGAGGTTCAGTTGGGGTAAGCTGCAGAAGGAACTAAAATCTTAGTTTGGGTGCAAGACAGTGAAACCAATTCTTTCTCCCTGCAAGATGATGGTTGTCTCACAATGACACAGAAAACCAACAGAAGTAAGAAAGACAAAACTGCGCACTAGGAGCCCACAATAGAGATAGGTGATCAACTGAAACTGTTAATGTGATATCACCATTTAATCAAAACAGTGAATTTTCTCCAGTGCAGGAAAAGGAGAAGCAAGAAGTGGGAAAGGAGATGGTATCAATTGTAGCATCAGAATTGGGGTTGAAGCTGGTGGTATAGAAACTACTGAGGTTGGCTGAGGTAACTCAATCGCTTCCATCTCTTCTTCAGCTTTGTCTTATCCCAATACTTCATCTTATGACTTTGCTGTTTTGGTCCACAGATGTACGAAAGAGTGGGCTCTGAGTATAGTGGCTTCTTAGCACCTTTAGACAACATTGTTCTGTAGTCTGAACTCAATCCTCAATCATGACCAGTTCCAATAACAGAAAATTGTCCAAACTGCTAGCTAGTCACTGAACAGTTCAGAATCTCCATGTGATTAACATCTTATAATTGTCTCTTGTGTACAAAGTTAACCTTTTCCACATTAAACTCTCTTGTACTGCCTGTTCTGTTCTGTTGGTTTACACACGCACATGCAAACACACACACACACACAAACACACACACAGTTATTTAAGTGACTTAAACCCAAGCCTTATTGATGAAACTATTCCAGTTGCTGTGTCACAGGGATCAAGCGGAAAAATTACATGGCCATATTAAAACTTGTAGAATTGCTTTGGGGAAAAAGACATAGTTACAAGACAGCAATTTCTTCAGTCAAACACTGTAGATGCAATGATTTCAGAAGGAGAACCATGATCCTGAGATCTTACAAGACAGTTTAAATACATTTCCACATGTGATAACCAAAGTCATACAATTCGCTCCTTCTGAGCACAGGATATCAACTCTAGCCAAGTAGCTAGGTAGAATTTGCACATTTGAAAAATTAACATACCTGACAACATTATTCAAGAGCATTCTATCCTAATGCAGCTTCATATATAGTCAGCCCTCCATATTTGCTAGGGTTGGAAGCACAAGTGGAAAAACTGAGAATACATTTTTCAAAACCAACCATCTCACAGGACTACTAAAACCTATTTTACAAGCATCAGCAACCATTGGAGGGTGGATCCTCCACCTCCTTTCCCTACCTGACCTACCCATCTCCTACCCTTTCTGGACACCTTCCCACCACACACACTTCTTATCTAGTATGAAGTCAAACAACTCAATGAGATTTTGCAGACAATCACCTGGGGATCTTCTATCCTCTTCGCTTTCCCTTTCTCTCAGATTGTTTAAACAGATCCATCTCCTACCCTCTTTACACACCTCATCCAGCATTTAGAAGCCACCTAGGGATCCACCCCTCAATGTGAGATGGAGAGAAAGTGAGGAACGGAAGGGAATGAAGAGTTAGTACTTACGTGAACGATCATTCTGGGATGACAGGAGGAGCAATCCACTATGCCTGGGTTGATCCTCACGCCAGCTTACGCAGGAGCCATCCTCCAGCTAGATAAAATTCCATTAAACCGGCCAGTTTCCTTTCCCTAGTGTATCTGCTACCTTTCTAAACTTCCTCCTACTCTTCTACCTAAATCCTTCCTTTAGTGGTGGATGTGGATTGCTCCTCTTGTCATCCCAGAATGATCGTTCACGTAAGTACCAACTCTTCATTCTCGGGCTGACAAGAGGATCAATCCACTAGACTTGGGACCTTCCCAAGGTGATACATGGGCGGGTTTCTAACTATATCACTGCCTGCAGTACCCAGCGGTCAAACGCTGCCTGAGCAGATCTATATTTATCAAGCTTGTAATGTTTAATGAAGGTAATTGCCTCCTTCCACCCTGCTGCACTGCATACGTCTTCCAGTGAGCAGTACGAGTCATAGGCTACTGAACTTGCCATTGATCTAGTTGAATGCGGCCACACATTAACTGGACGCGGCTGCTTCGCATAATCATAGTGTAGGAAAATGCAAGTCTTAATCCAAGCCGCAATGACCGATTTACTAGCCTGCTAACCAAGAGTCTTTGGCTGAAACGACAGCAGTAATGCCTCTGAATGCTGGAAATCTTTTGTTCTTTTTATGTAGGCTTTCACCGCTCTCCTTATGTCCAGCATGTGCCACTGCTTGTCCAATGGATAGACTGGTTTTGGGCAGAAAGTTGGCAAATGAATTACTTGCAGATGAGAAGTCTATGCCAGGCACTTTGGCAAGAAGGAAGGGTCAAAGCCCAAAGTTAACTGGTCTTGCTCAAACCTGCACAAATGCTCATTGACTGACAAAGCTGCCAACATCAACATCCGTGTAGCCCAGTGGTTCTCAACCTGTGGGTCCCCAAATGTTTCTGGACTTCAGCTCCCAGAAGCCCTAGCCACTATGGTCAATGCTCAGGGCTTCTGGGAGCTGAAGTCCACAAACATCTGGGGATGCAGGTCAAGAACCACTGGTCTAGCCGAAGCGATAGCAAGGAGAAATGTTATCTTAAAAGACATCAGCCTCAAAGATGATTCCCTTAGTGGTTCGAAAGGTGGCCCAGCCACAGCATTCAGCACCAAGTTCAAGTCCCAGGATGGGAACCTATGCACACTGGAAAAGATGACAACATTGCCCCTCTCAGGAAACGTTTAATATGAGGATGCCTAGTATAGGAATGTCCATCCTCAGAAAGAATAGCCGATAGTGCCGCCACCTGCCTCTTCAAAGTTTTAGGGTGGAGCCCCTTCTCCAATCCGTTTTGCAGGAACTGGAGTACCTGCGGAACCCCCACGTCTCCTAGAGGGACTATGTTCTCCTCACACCATTTCTGAAAAGTCTTCCATGTCCTGTCATATATTCTCTGTGTGGTCTCCCTATGTGAGCCCAAAATAGTCTTGACCACACTTTCCGCATATCCATGTTGTGTTAAAAACCACCTTTCAATTTCCATGCTGCCAGACTCAGCCATTTAGGGTCTGGATGGCTCACTGGACCCTGAGTTAGTAAATCTGGCCTCAAGGGTAACTTCCACAGAGTCCCTTGGGACAACTGCAGCAGTACTGGAAACCATGATCTCCTTGGCCAGTGTGGTGCTACCAACACCACAGATGCTCTCTCTAGGCGGACCTTTGCAAGCACTCTCTGCACAATTTGAATTGGAGGAAATGCGTACTGTGTTCCTGGAGGCCATGTTACTGACAATGCATCGTGTGCTTCCGCACCTTCATCTCCAATGATGGAGAAATACCTTTTAATTTAGCATTTTCTCCAGTAGCAAACAAGTCTACTTGTAAAGGACCAAAAATATTTTCTATTTCCTGGAACACCTCCATGTTGAGAGACCACTCCCCTGGATGCAGCAAATGTCTACTTAGGTTAGTGGTTCTCAACCTGTGGGTCCTCAGATGGTTTTGGACTTCAGCTCCCAGACGCCCTGAGCATTGACCATAGTGGCTGGGGCTTCTGGGAGCTGAAGTCCACAAACATCTGGGGACCCACAGGTTGAGAACCACTGACTTAGGTAGTCCACCTGTATATTCAACTCTCCTTTCAAGTGCACAGCTGTGA
>CAOKZL010004071.1:0-50479 GCA_948472985.1 Iguana delicatissima
TCAATTGCAGCTGCTGCTACCTGGTAAGTGTGGATTGGGGAACTTTCCTTGTCCCTATGTATCCTATAAACAAAGGACTATATAGGCATTGTGAATATGAAACACTCACAAATGGGCAACTCCAGATTATTTATTATGTAGGATTCCAGTCCACATTTCTTGCTTTTTCTAATAGCACACTTTAAGCAAGATACATAACTTCCATACTTCCATAAGAAGATATATAGGAATCTTGTAGCATCTTAGAGACTAATGAAGAACCAGAAATCTCTAACAGAACCCTCAAAGGAGTGCAGTCCACTTCTCTAGGTGCATCTGACAAAATAGACTGGAATCTATGATAGCGTATTCTGGAGATTTTTTTCTTTTCTGAGTTCCCTGATCCTTTTTCTGCTGAAACAGACGAACATGGTTATCTCATTGAATGTGACTTCCATACTTCCAATGGAGGTCTCTGAAATAGCTTGTTTATCCCTCAAAAGTATGTATCAACTGAACTACATTTATCTTACAAAATGAATATACCAAACATCGTTCATTGTGATCATCCAGAGAATCCTATGCTTCTATGATGCACCTATTTCTGACCATCAAATACATGACATTAATATTAAATGGGTAACCAAATGAGTGTTTCACTTCCTGATGAAAATATTGCTTCTTGACTCTCCTTGATGCTTCCTTGATATGCAAGGAAGAGTGGCTGGCAGCCTGCATTGGAATTAGAGATTTGTGGATTCACAACCATGACTGAACATACTCAGGGGAACTCAGCTTAAAACTGAGGGAGGCACTGTGGGAGATCTGTGGCATAGATGAGGGGGACACTTCAAGATGACACAGCTAATCCCCTCCCACATGAAACCATGGAAGTGGAAACCTGTTGAGATGCCCCCCATATTATAGTAATGGGATATATAGTCTAGCATAAGTAGCAGCTTACTTGTAACCAAGAAGCCTAGGAACCAGAGACCGTTAGGTAAACAATAGCTAAGAATGCACTGATAAGCTTTACCCGGCTCTCACAACTTCAAGGTCTCTAGGAAAAGGGGGAGGGAAAGCAGGGATTCTAAGGTACTGGCTTTCACTTTTGAACTGCAGTCTCCTCACTGAAGTCTTGTACACTGTATCTCATTCCAAATAAATAGCGTTTATACACTGTACTATTTGTGTGTGGAGATTCAGTTCCTGACAGAACCCATTTTCTGTACAGAAAACAAGGTTTTTGCACAGAAATGCAAAGGTTTGCTCTGTAGAATAATTCCTCTGAAGCATTTCAGGATGTTGAATATAAGGAGAAAATTTTGCAAAATTCTTGCTGATCTTTTTTTTTCTCCCCCAGTGGTGTTTTCTGATTGTCAGAAAAGCCATTTTTTTTAACCTCAGAATGACCAATTACAACGGCTCTTACCATCCCTTACTGTCAGTATGTCCAACCTGCTAAATTCCCCCAGATGTGGTTCAACATCATTCAGACCACACAGACAGTGAGTGCTCTGGTGGAGACAGAAGGGGGCACAGAGTGCAAGTGTTTAGAGGTGATCTTATTTGAAAGAAGCAAGAATAGGAATGACACCATTCTAAGTTGATTCTTGTAAGTCTCTTACATCTTAGCATGAAAGCAACCTTCTGTTCGGAACCTTAGTACAAAAACAACCTGCTGTTCAGAAAGATGAACCTCCATACACACTTATC
Source organism: Iguana delicatissima (assembly GCA_948472985.1). Classification (NCBI taxonomy): domain Eukaryota; kingdom Metazoa; phylum Chordata; class Lepidosauria; order Squamata; family Iguanidae; genus Iguana; species Iguana delicatissima. The sequence goes on from CAOKZL010004071.1 coordinate 1,696, forward strand.
AACCTAAGCATGTTAGGTGGAAGGAAACTTCCCAACTTTACAGCTTCAACCCAGGCTGAAATTGGAGATGACATTGGGATATGGTCAGAAACATCATCTGGCATCCTTGTTAAGCTTAAAATTTGGGGTTCTGTAAGTTGCTATAGAATTAATACTTGATAACAATGAACTCTGATATTAATTGGCATTTTAGACACTCAGAGCTCATGAAACAACCTTCCTTTAGAATTGTTTGTTCTATTCTGCTCCTGTTTTTAATCAGTATGTAAAGCAGAGGACTCTTGAAACATCAGCGATATCTTTGAGAACAATTTAGGGTGTAACAGGGTCACGTACACTTGGGAAGTTAAGGGTCAGATAGAATGTAACATGTGTACAAGCTGGGACTCTGCTAATGCTGATGCATGAATCTTTTCTTTTCTACAAACATTCTTTAACATAAACATAAAAATGGTACAAGAAGGGAAACCTGAAAAAACAAATCATCCTTCTTGGGATCCTGGGGCCAAAGTTGTGTGTGTGTGTGTGTGAGTGTGTGTGTGTGTGTTTGCGTGTGTTTCTTTCTACCTTCTTTCTACCTTCCTATCTTACATTTGGGGGTTCAATCAGCTCCACGTTCCACCTGGGTATACAATGAAGATGTGGTTTGTTTATCCACCCTAATGTCCTATTCAGTAAGTTTGGTTTACGACATTGCAATTACCCCAATTCAATTTTATGACCTTTTCACCCTTTATAGTGACCAAAAATGTCCCCAAAACCTACCTTGCAGACCTCCAATAGATGGATTTCCGAGATGCTGGAGAGCAGGTCATTGAAGGATGATGCATCTAGCTGTCTCCTAGTAGTAGGGTACATTGGGACATGGAGTAGCTATGGGGCCTCACACGGTCCTGTTGGGGAATTTTGTATTTAAAGGGTAGGCATTTGGGAGGGAGTCTCCTCAGGAGATGTAGCCACATCTCTGAATTAAAGATTTCATAGAATCAAAGAGCTGGAAGAGACCACAAGGGCCATCAAGTCCAACTCCCTGCCATGCAGGAATACACTATCAAAGCATTCACAATGGATGGCTATCCAGTCAATCAGCCACTGGATGGCCTCCTGTCTGGAATGCTGCAGCAACAGTGTTTCTGCATTAGCAGGCAGTTGTATTGGAAGACCTATGGCACCACACATATTTTTATGGTTATGTGTGTGTGTTTTTCTCTTAAAAGTCCCTTTTTATATTGTACCCCAACAGGTAACGGCTTCCATATTGGTGCGAGAGTGAACCTGCTATGGTTCCAATCCACTCTTCAAATGATTTATTGCACTACAAGACTGGAACCACCAGACTCTGCTGCCCACTGCATTTAGGAGGTACCCCCACCCTCCCATCTCCACTGGCCCTAGGGCAGGACCCTCAGGCACTGCACCTGTCATTTCTTTCCAAGTACCACTGGTGAGCACTCTCTGGGTACAGTCAGTCAACCAATTATGGATCTAGCTCACTACCCAACTCACCATTTACCACCTTGCCTGCAAGAAGATCATGGGTGACCTTGACATTTTTCTTCAGAGGAAGTTCAGAGGCAGAAGCCATTGCCTTCCCCTAACAGTGAGAGTTGGATTTTCCCAAGGTCAGTCTTTCATGGCTGACCTTGGTCTCACACAGCCCTAATCCAGATATAATAGATATATATGCATATTAATTGAGCTTGTTTGTGGGCATGTGTGTGTGCATGGACACAATGGGCTATTCACTAGCCCCATGCACTCCACCCCAGACTTCTACTCCCCTGCAGCTGCCAAGTGCAGTGGGATCACTGTTACAGCTGTTAAAGGACCAGGGACAGCATGTCATTCCTGCTGCAGTTTTCCAGAGACAGGAGAGGGAAGTCAGAACTTCAAAATAGAAGTGGAATGTAATATAGGTCAGCATTTCATAAGATCTTCACGTGGATTGTTACAATCCATTGACATGATGTTGAGTTAAAGTCAGAGTGTTGCCATATCCTGCACCCCCTATCCTGCAGAATGGCAATGTTGATAGGAAATATCATTCTTATATAAATTATGACTCAAACGTTCTGTTTGAAGGGGCCCCGGCTGCAAGCATGTGATAAGTCAGGATAATCTCAGATAGGGCCATGTCATAAATTGAAGAATAATCTTCTTGAACTTATGACCTGGCTCTGTCTGAAAGCCCATGGGTTTGGGATAATCTTCTCAATGATCTGACTTCCAAATACAACAGAAAACAAAATTGCCCAAGTGAAGCAGTCAAAGACCACCATCCTGTAACTCTGTCCCATGGGAACTTCCCTTTTGTCCCTTTGCCTGTCCAAACAGTAAGAGACTGTCATGACTCCAACCAATGCTTTGTCACACGAAGTTAAGACCATTAGCCCATTCCGGATTTCTTTGTCCATGCTGTGGGAAAGTGATTACTGATATGTTTACTCACACCCTTTCATGGCAGGAAATAGGGTCTAAAAACCCTGGCTTAGGCCTAGGTAATTTGTACTTGGTCGTAGTACATGGAGCCCAGATCTTTCTTCCTCTGTGCTACCCTCAGTCCCACTGTCTGAGCCACTCCTATTTGATTATGTACTTCAGGACCTTCCACCCAAAGTCTCTCTCTGTTCAACCTTTCTCACCATTCCTTTCAACAGTCTTGTATAGTTCATTAGACTGCTTGATTTCTTGTGTCTGTCTATCAATTGCCAATAAGATACCTTGTTTAACTTTCAACCAGAATCCTCTCTATAGTTAGTACCAGTATACACAGGTGAAAACATCCTAGCATTACTTTCCTCTCTCAGGTCTCTTTGAGCTAATAATTCTTCAAATCCAAAGGAGACACTAGCAGTGCTGATGGACCTCAAGGTCCCCCACCTTTTAGGGTAACAAAGTGTATCCTTGTTTCAATTCCAGATTTTTCATCTTCAGTGCTAACTTTTTCCTCTGTATGGAGAAATGCTGTTGACATAAGCTGCAGTTTCTGCTGTTCAGTTTCATTCCCACAGCCACTAACATGTGTAGCAACCCTTCACTGAAAGATACATAGACCTGCACCAAAGATGTGTTATCCTCTTCATGCCTGAAGCAGAACCCCAGCCAATATTTTTGCTTATAACAGCAACATACCAACATAATTTAGCCATGATGGTCTGCAGCAATAAAAAGCCTCTCTCATCCTGAAAGTCTCATCATAACCCTGCCAGACCAAGCCTCTAAATTCAGTATAAGCCCTAGAAAAAATATGAAAATACTTAGCCAAGACAGCCTCTTTATCAGTGGCCTATGTTGTTGTATCCCAGTGGTTCTCAACCTGTGGGTCCCCGGATGTTTTTGGACTTCAGCTCCCAGAAGCACTGAGCATTGACCATAGTGGCTGGGGCTTCTGGGAGCTGAAGTCCACAAACATATGGGGACCCACAGGTTGAGAACCACTGTTGTATCCTCAAAGAAGTCAAATGTCCAGCAAGCTAGTTGGACAGCTCCTCTACAGTGCTTTTGTGCCCAATGCGCAATGGGATTGATGTGCATTGGTTTTGATGAGCATTGTGTCAGTCCGGATGTCCATCGGGTACTCTTGCTGGTCGTCTTCACAAGTCATTAAAAGGGCTTCTTATACAATCTTCTACATAGCTAGATAGACATACACCTATGTAACATAAAAGGTCATACGGCATTCTGGCCATGGTCCATCAAGGGAGACCAAGATTCCCATAGCCAGCATAAAAGCATCATGACTAACAAGTCCTTTAAACTGGTAGGTTCATTTTGTCTCATCATTTCTTGTGTTCTCATAATAACCCATTGTGACCACCGTCTGTACTGTGGGTGTAAAAGCCAAGATAAATTTAACTTTCTTTTTTCCTAGCACAGGTTAAACTTCAGAAACACTTTGGTGGCTTGGCCCTTTTGCCAGGCTTTCTCTCACAAAATAGCCTCATGAGCCTCGCGGGAGTGGGAGCACCGCTGACACGATGCACTCCCACTTCCGTGGCACTTACGGGGCTCAAGCGACGCTCACGCAGATTTTTCTATTTTTGACTTTCAGCCGAAAATAACTCACACTCACGCAAGGCTCCCGGCAGCACCACGCACTTACTGGAGTGCGGAGCGCCGTAGCAGGCGAGCTTGTCGTGCTTCCTCCCCGCTTCCACCCCAAGCACCACCTACAGCTCCTAGGGAGCGCTGCGGAAGCGGGGGCGTGGCTGAAGAGCGGCCGTTGCGGAAGAAGACACCAGGTGCGGTAAGGAGGCGGGGGGGAGCAGCGGCTTTTCACAAGAGGCTTGTTGCGCTTGCTGCCCTTCCCCTTCACGTGAGCGCCGGCGCTGCGAAAAGGGCCTTTATAAACATGTTTTCTGTCTTGCTCAGCATCTGCACCTTGAGTCACTTAAACAGTTGTGAGTGTTGTAAAGAGAATGTTTCTTTCCCCTGTCAATTATCCAGATCATAGGGATTTATTTCTATTCTTGCAAATACTAAGAGATGTCTCCGAAGACAACCTTTGAGACCAAGCAGCTAAACATAGGAACCAAGACAGCTCTTGATCTGGCTGAGATAGGTGAGGCTTAAAATATCTCCTCTTGTCCCTAGTTGGGTTGCAGTTTTGGAAAAGCAGGAGAATGATGTTTCCCTTACGTTTCATAAACCCTCCCCTTCAGCTTTGAACTCTTTTTGACTATCACGTTTCTTTTTTTAATTTCTTTTTTTTAAAAAAATTATTATGAAAAAGAATTTACAATACAAATCCAAATAAACAAAACACCACATAATTAACAGAAAAGTGAATAAACCCACCCCCCAGAGCCAACTTTTTGTTTACTTCACTTTCCAAAATTGCCATTCTTTGTGAAAGGGAGCTTACCATCTCTTATCAATGCTTTTTCCAAAAATATTTTCCAAATTTCTTCAAAATCATTCCCTTTTACAAGACCTTTCATAAATCTAATTCTACAAGTTAATTTATCGTTAATTGCAGTTTTCCACACTTCTTTATACCATTCCTCTATTGAACTTTTTCATTTGTTTTCCATTTTTTTGCTATTATTAACCTCGCTGCAGTTAACAAGTTTGTTATTAATTCCTTCATTGCCAGGGTACACTCAATCTTATTATATATAGACAACAACCCTATATCTGGACATATTGGTATCTCAATTTCTATTATCGCTTTTATTTCTTTAAAACCCTTTTGCCAAAATTCCATTATCCTATTACAGTTCCACCACATATGCATATATGTACCAATTTCTTGACATCCTCTCCAACATAATCTAGAATATTTCTCATCTATTGGTTTAATCTTACTGGAGTCAAATACCATTTCCAAACTATTTTGTAAAATTCTCTTTTATTCTTATCAATAATTTTTTTAAATGACGTTGTTTCCAAATTTTTCTCCATTCTTGTATATCTATATTTTGTGATGTCTCTTCCTCCCACATTTTTCTAAGATAATTAACCTCTTCTTGTTCTTTTGCCAATATTTTATATATTTCACTTGTAATACTCTTTAATATTTCACTTTCTTGCATATTTTCTCTTTGAATAATAATTTGTTCAAATGTAGTATGTTCTTTAAAATCTTTAACATATCTTTTCATACTCTTTGTCCATTGCTCTAACTGTATATAATTTAACCAAGATATTTTTATTTATCTTTGTTAATCATTATTTTCATCCAATCTTTTAATCTATACATATATTGTTTTTGTTTTTTATTTCTTTCTCTATTCTTTCTCTTAAATTTATTGGAAATTTTTCCGTCATTACTATCGGAGTTAATGTTGATATTTTTGGAAGCAATTTTCCTTTGTTTTTCTTCCAAATTTCTATTATATTTTTTATAAAAGGATTTTTTTATCTTTTCTATTTCTTTCTTTAAAAAATTCCTGAAAATATATTTTCCAATTTCATCTCAATATTTGTATCTTCTATCTCTAACCATTCTAAGTCACTTTTCCTAGACTCCTTCTATAATATACCTCAGTTGATTTGCGTAATAGTACCATTTTAAATTTGGAAGTCCTAAGCCACCTTCTTTCTGACTTTTATGCCAATATTTCTTGTTATCCTCGCCCCTTATACCCATTGTAAAAATTATTTAATAACTTTTGCCACTCTTTTAATTCTTCCTCTGATACTTTTATTGGTAACATCCTAAACAAAAAATTAATTTTAGGTAGTATTTTCATTTTTACCACTGCTATTCTTCCAAACCATGATAAATTTATATTTTTATAATCTTCTAATTTCCGTTTAATTTCTGATTTTAATTTCTTTTAATTTTTTCCTCTAGTCCTTGTAAATTTTTTGTAATATCTATTCCTAAATATTTAATTGATTCTTTTACTTTACTATTCTTATAAAATTTTGTACTTCTCTTTTAGTATAATTGAACAACATTATTTCTGATTTAGCCCAATTTATTTCTAATCCTGTCTTCTCCCCAAACTCTTTTAAATGTTTGTCTACTCTATCTATCTTTTTAACTGGATTTTTAATTGTTAACAATGTATCATCTGCAAATAAACTTATCTTATTTTTCTCCTTAATTCCAATTCCTTCCAAATTCTCATCATTTCTTATTACATTGGCTAAAGTTTATATAACTATTGCAAATAAAACTGGAGATAATGGACATCCCTGCTCGTTCCTCTTGATATTTGAATCTGTTCTGTAATTCCATCATTTACCATTACTACAGCTGTATTATGTGAATATAATTGATTTATTAACCCTTTAAATCTCTCTCCTAGTCCCATTTTATTTTACATTTAACGCCGGCCATTCCACACAATCAAAAGCTTTGAATATATCTAATGCTAAGATTCCAGCTTTTTGTTTATCTCTATCCATTATATTTATTTTATTTATCGTTTTCCCTATTAAATTTACCATCTGTGTTCCTTGAATAAAACCACATTGATCTTTCTGTATGTACTTATAAATAAATTTATTCATCCTCTTTGCCATTATTGCTGTCCGTATTTTAGCATCTTGGTTTATTAAAGATATTGGTCTATAAGAACCTGGATCAGTCGGATCCTTATTTGATTTTAAAATTAATATTATTAATGATTGCTTCCATGATAATGGGATTTTATCACCCCTTAATATACTATTATATAATACTTTTAATTTAGGAATTAAACATTTTTTAAATGTTTTATAAATTTTGGAACCTAGTCCATCCAATCCTAGTGATTTTTCTCCTTTTAAATTATTTATTACTTCTTCTATTTCTTCTTCTGATATCATTTCTTCCATCAACCCTTTATCTTGTTCTGTTAGCATTACTTTCCAATTCTTATTAATATATTCCTCTAAATTCTCTTCAGATTTTTTTTTTATTTGAGGGAGTTTATACACAATACAAGTGCTTAACATTATTTCTATATTATACAACAATCTTACATTAATTCTCCATTAATTCCTTTCCCGCTTTGTTAACAAATGTACATATTAATTTATATGTTCCAATCCCCCTTTCCTCTCCCTCCCTGCCTTCCCTTTCCTCCCTTTCCCACTCTCCTCCCTTACCTTAATAAAAATCATCTTTCCCCTCCCAATCCTCCCCCTTCCCTCTCCCTACCCTTTCCACTCCTTCTTCCACGTTTTCTCCATTCCAAACTCTTTATTCTCTTTCTTAAACTAAACCTCCTTCATGTGAAGTCTTTTTTTTGTTGTTGTCTCTACTTCAATTAATAATATTTTCCTCTCTCTCTCTGAATTCCCACCTTACCTTAGCTGTTACCCTACAATTCCTTTATTGTATTCTTTACCTCTCTTCTCATTTCTCTTTCACCCATCTAATAATACCTTGCCACTGCCTTTCGAATTGTTGAATTGAATTACCTTTTAAACTGTTGGATAGTTTTTCCATTTCCATGATGTCCATCACTTTTAATTTCCATTCTTCTTGAGGGGGCTCTTTTTCTTCTTTCCAATATTTCGCATAGTTCAACCTCGCTGCTGTTATTAAATTTAACAATACTTTCTTTTTCTTCTTCATTTCACTCTTCTCTTCAATCATATTTAATAAGTATATCTCCAGTTTCATCTCAAAATTCATTTCCAGCAACTTGGTTAAACTATCATGAATTTTTGTCCAATTTTTTTTGCTATAGGGCATAGCCACCATGTATGAAAGTAGGTTCCCATTGTTTTTCCACACTTCCAGCATTGCCCACTTCCTTTTCCTGTTATTTTGTTTAGTTTTTGGGGGGATCATATACCATCTATGCATTGATTTGTAAAGGTTTTCTCTTAATGCCAAACTCTGTGTAAATTTTATATCTTCTTTCCATACTTTTTCCCATTTTTCCAATTCTATATTTCAACCGAGGTTTTGCGCCCATTTTATCATATAATCCTTAATCTGTTCCTGCTCCAATTCTCTTTCCAATAAAATTTTATAAATTTTTGAAACTATTTTTTTCTCCTTTTCATTAAGATTTCATCCAATTTATTCTTTTCCCTTTCCCATCCTCTATTTTTCAAATCCATTTTATACCTTTCTTTTATTTGCTGATAAGGGAACCAATCTAATTCTATATTCTGTTCTTTAAATTCTTCTCTACTCTTCATTTCCGGTATTCTTTCCTTCCCATCTTATTATATCCGTATATCTTAGTATTCCACCTTGTCTTGGTCCTGTTATTCTAAATGCTTCTTGGGGTGATGTCCAAATTGGTAATTTATTATAAAATTTCTTGTTGATTGTCTGCCACACTCTCATCAAGGCTCTTCGAATGTAGTGATCTCTGAATTCCCTATCTATCTCCGCCTTGTTATAACATAAATATCCATGCCATCCAAAATTTACGTTAAATCCTTCTAATTCCAATAATTTATCATTTTCCAATTGTATCCATTCTTTTATCCCTTCTAGACAGTATGTTTGATAGTATATTTCTAAATGTGGTAGTCCGAATCCTCCTCTCTCTTTACTATCTTGTAGTACCTTCATTTTTATTCTTGGTTTCTGTGACACTGTAGGTTTATTTCCAGTCTCTTAACTTGACTTCCAGCCTTGCAAGACTGGAAATTTCCTACCAGTGTTTTACTAGGGTTCTTGCCAACCTTCCAAAGCTGACTTCCACGCATAGAACGACTGGCAATCTCCCCGCTCTATCAGGTATGCTGCCACCACCACTCTGAATTAAGAATCATTTGGACAGGACAGAAGGGACCCTGCCCAATCTCTAAGCGTAAGGAACTTCCACCTCCCCCTTCCCCTGAGTGAGAGGTCCTATGTAGCGTGTGCCAACCCTGGCGTGGAAATGGAGAGAAATGGAGGTTTATAGATGTGTTTTAATCAAGGCATGCAAATAAACAATATATACTTGGGAAACTCCCCCTCTCCCAGGTGCACTTAGCTACAAGAATTTACAAAACAGATATAACAGCACAGATACATTCTTAAGATCAGCCAATTCCCAAAATAACAACATCCCTAACGCGACTAACTACTTATTTCTAGTTACTCACAATTAGGTTATAGGCGTAGATGGTCTAAAGGAGAAGAGAGGGGGGTCCAGGAGACACAGCACGCTGCCAGCTCCACTGGCCCAGCTCTCCTCTCTTTCTCTCTCTCTCTCTCTGTTTCTCTCTGGCCACATGGCCTCTCAGAAGTTTTTATATTTTCTTCCTTGGAAGGATCTGGAAGCATCTCCAAGGTGCCCACCTCTTTCCTTTTGGTTGGTCAATTCTCACCTTGTGACCTGTGATGCTGACCCTTTCCTTTTGGTTGATCAACTCTCACCCTGTGACCTTTGATGTAATCCTAACATCTCATTAACCCTTGGTTTACCTGAAGAGAGAAGTATCTCCCTTTGATAAGCCTAGATAATGGGAAGCCCCATTATCACAGTTTCTTCCCTGCCCGTATAAATTTAGATATTTCTTTATTCCAACTCGTAAATGGTTTTTTATTATTAATTATTGGGAGATTTTGGAACAGAAACAAAATCTTTGGGAGCACCGTCATCTTTATAGTATTTATCCGTCCTAATAATGAGAGATCCAATTTATTCCATTTCTGCATATCTGATTTGATTTGATTCCAAGTTTTTTGATAATTATTTTCATAAAGTTCCAAATTTTTCTTTGTAATATAAATGCCCAAATACCTAACCTTTTTTCTCAATATTCAATAGGAAGAAATTTATTCAACTCGTCTTCTTCTTTTGGTCATATTCATTGTTATTAATGATGATTTATTCTTGTTTATCTTAAGACCCGCCACCATTCCATATTCTTTCAATTCTTTTAGCAAATTGGTCATTTTTTCTTTTGGATCTTCTAAAAATATCACCATGTCGTCCGCAAAAGATCTTATTTTATATTCATTCTTCTTTATTCTTACCCCTCTTATCTGACTTGATTCTCTAATTTTATTACTCATAATCTCCAATGTCAGAATAAACAACAGCGGTGAGAGTGAACATCCTTGTCTCACCCCCTTGAAATCTTAATCACTCTAGATCTTTCTCCATTAATCACCAAATTGGCCCTTTGATCTTGATATATTACCTCTATCCATTCTTTTAAATTTTATCCACAACCATACTCTTCAAGACTCTTTTTCATAAATTCCCAAGAAATGTTATCAAAGGCCTTCTCTGCGTCAAAAGCCATTGCAAATTTTTTTTCCAGGGTTTTTATCATAATATTCTATACAATTTAAAACTGTTCTATATTTTGTTTGAGATTTCTACCCGGTAAGAAACCAGTTTGATCTTCGTGAATATAATCTTGGAGTATTCCTTTTAATCTTCTATTTAATATTGCTGTAAATATTTTATAATCAATATTTAAAAGTGATATCGGTCTGTAGTATTTTTTCACATCTTTAATGTCTTTTCCTTCTTTGGGAATTAAAATAATATTTGAGTCACCCCATGATTTTGGTCTACCTTCTATTAATAATGTCTTTATCATTTGATAATATGGTGTCGTCAATTCTTCTTGTAATTTTTTATAATATGTTGCCGTAAATCCATCCGTCCTGGGGATTTTCCCTCTTTTAATTCTTTAATCCTTCTATCACTTCAGACATGGTGACTGAAGAATTCAAATATTTATGATGTTCCTCTGAGATCTTCTTATTTTTTGCTTCTTTAGGTATCTCTCTATTCTATTATATTGTTGACTAGTCACCTCTTTACCTGTAAATAAATTTTCATAGTATTTTACAAATATCTTCATAATTTTTTCTTGATCTGTAATTGTATCTTTCCCCTCTTTTATTTCTGTAATTATATTCTTCTCCCTTTTCTTCTTCAGTCTATGTGAAAGCCACTTCCCAATTTTATTAGCATTGTCAAAGTGGTGGCACTTCAAATATGTCAATTTCCTTTCTATCTCTTCCATTGTTAGTTGAGATATTTCTTTTTGAATTATTTTTATTTCATAATTTATTCTTTTCTTATCCATACTCCCTTTTAATTCTTCTTGTTTCTTTTGCAGCAGTAATGACAAGTTCTTAAATTTTTCCTCTTTTTTCTTTTTCTGTAGATATTGTTGCTGTAAAATGCCTCACATTACTGCTTTGCTTGTATCCCATACCGTCTAAGATTTGATCCCCTCCTTCATGTTTTCTTGAAAAAAAAAATTCAAATTTTCCTTTGCCTTTTTTAAAATTTTCTCATCTTTCAAAAGATTGTCATTCAATCTCCCAATTCATTTGTTCTTCATATCTTTAAAGGACAAAGTTACTGGGTTGTGATCTGAAGCAATTTTGGGAAGTATCTCAACTTTTTTGATGTCTTTTGATAAATTCTTTGATACTAAGATCATGTCTATTCTTGATAAAGTTTGATGCACATCCAGAGAAGAATGTGTAATCTTTTTCCATTGGGTGTATTGATCTCCAAGAATCTATCAATGTTAAATTTTGAATCATTTCAAAAAAAGTCTTCAGCAATCTTCCTTGATCTTTCTTTTTATTCTTCTTACTTGTTTGTTTATCATTTTCTGTATCCAAAACCCCATTCCAATCCCCAGCCAAAATCAAATTCTGGTATTTCATAATCTTGAATTAAATCCTCTAAATTTTTATAAAATTCTTCCTTTTCATTTGGAGCATATATACCCACAAATATAACATCTTCTTATTGTTTATCTGTATTTCTATTCCTATAATCCTTCCTTCTTCATCTTTGAATAATAATTTTGCTGGTATCTTTTTATGAACATACACCACCACTCCTCTTTTTTTCTTTCAAATAATTTCGTATAACATTCTCCTAGTTTTTTATTCTTCAGGAATTTCTCATTTTTCTTGTCAGTATGGGTTTCTTGTATACATATAATTTCCCCCTTTAATTTCTCCAGCTGATGAAAAATTTGTCTTCTTTTGTATTGTAATTAATACCATGGACATTCCACATTATTATTTTCATCTTCGATCTCTAGTTTTTGTTACTTATTTATTTATTTATTTATTTTACTCCAATGACTCCACTACTAATTCTTCTTCCTCTCTTGTTGATTCTTCTTCCTGATTCGATAAATTTATAATTTCCTCTCTACTCTCTTGTTCTTCTTCTTTGTTGAATATCTACTTCCTTTTTATCTTTCTGACTTCTTACCAATTTTTCTATCCTTTTTTCTTTTCTTCCGTCCCCGTTCTCTTCCTGCATGTATTTCCTGTAGAATTCTTTTGCTTGATCTATTGTTGTCACTTTCTGCAGTTTTCCCTTAAAATAAAAGAAGATACCCCTCTGGGATCTCCCACCTATATCTTTGTATTTTTGATCTTTCTCTATAATCTCTCGTCAGGAAAGAATATTCTCTTCTTTGTCTTAGTAATACCGATGGAATGTCTTTAAATATCTTAAGTTCTTGATCTTCTATTATCAATTTTTCTCTATAACTCTGCTGCAATATAAGGTCCTTCGTTTCTCTCTCTAGTGAAGTATACCACTATGTCTCGCGGAAGTTGTTTCTTTTTAGCAATTGGTGAGTCGACTCGAAACATTTTATCTATTTCTAATTCAAATTTCCCCACTCTTTGTCCCACAAAGTTGGCCAATATTTCCTTTACTCTCTCATATAAATCTTCCTCAGCTTGCTCCGGTAATCCTCTTTATTTTCACACATTTATTTCTATATTTTAATTCCAATTTCAATCTAGCCTCTGTTTCTTTTCCTTGTTCTTTTTTAAGTTTTCATTTTCTGTCTCTATTTTGTGTGTCTTCTCTTGTAGTGTCTCTATCTTTCTATCAATAACAGCCAGATCCTGAGTTAATTTTTTCAAATTCTGGTTCACTTTATTCAATTTCTTTTTTTGAAATCTTGTTTCATTTCAACACGTGTTGCTTTGAGATCTTCTTTTATTTCGCTTCTCAATTTTTGGATTTCTTCCACAAATAACCTAATATTCTGATCCAACGTTTTCCCTTCTGTTGATGGTCTTCTTCCCTGTACTTGTGTTTGTAGAAGCAATTGTGTTGTCTTTTTCTGTCCAGTTGCCATTTCCTTCTTCTTCTTAATTATTTTTCCCCTCAGTCTTTCTCCCTTGCCTTCCTTCTTCCTTCTTCAGTTCTTTGCTTCTTAATTCTAACCACTTTTTTCCTTATCTACTTATCTCCTCTCTCCTTGTGTCTTCTCTCCTCCTACTTCTCTTTCCTAATTCCTCTCTCTCCTTTTCTCCCTTGCTCCTCTTAGTATATATGAATATACTACTCCCTTACTTAATATTTAAGCAATATATTTATTTTTACTTATCTCAAGAGTCTTATTAGTTCATCTATACATAAATATTATCTATAAATATATCACTTTATATATTTATCTAAATAAATATATATGTATGTAAATATACTACCTCTTTACTTAATATATTTAAGCAATTCCTATAAACTTATAAAACAATTCATCCATTCAAATCCGAACCTCCAAACCTCTTCTCTTTCCCCCTCCCACATCCCTTATTTTACTAATTCTACCTCCCCCTTATCAATTAATTGGTCTTTTTCTCCCTTCCCCCAAACCCCAAAATTTTCTGATGTCTTCTTCCTCTCCTTATCTTCGCTCGGTGTTGGAGGTTAAAAAAAAAAAAGAAAAAATTCTTCCCAATTTGAGGTTGGCTTCTAAATTTCAACCTGTTAAGCTAATGAGCTGACGTCTCACTCCCTTCTTATCGCTGACTCGTCTCCTCTCCCTTCTTTTTACTTACAATTCTTGTACATTCTCTTTTAGTCCACTCCAATCATAACATCCACAATTCTCTCGTTTTTTTCCCTTCACAGTCTATATTATATAGTTCAATACACTAATTTCAAACCCCCCTTGTCCTAATTTTAATTCCTTTAATCTTCAGTCTTACTCTCACCCCGTCAATCTTCTTTTCTCTCTCACCCAACAATTCCAGTCCTTATACTCTTCTATCTCATCTCCGTCTTGAGAGTAGATCCAAAAAAGTATTTAAAGGTTTAAAAGTTTATTTTCTTTTTCAACCTTTACTTATTTCTCTGTCCTTATTCCTGTCAGCGCTCCATGTCCCCGTGTCTTTGCCCTCCGTCTTTACAGCTCCGCCATATTCCTGTTTTAGTCCTTGCCTTCTGTCGCTATTTACTGTAGTTTTAATTTATTTTAATACTCCAACACTTAATGTAAACAGTCTCTTTTATTCCTCTTTCAAACCTTTTCTTCATTATCCAATGGATTCTTCCTCTCTCCCCCTTGATCCTTCCTCTCCCTCCTTTTTCAATCTCTCTCCGTCTTCCTTTTCTCTGTCTCTGTCTCTATCCACCCCGTTTTCTTTTACAGCACTATCTTTCCGTTATGGGTCCCCACAACTGTAAGTCCTCCGCTTACTTATTTTTCATTTCTCTTTGGTTCAACTTTGTCAATGTCTGTGGAAGGCTGGTTTTAGATAGGTTTAAAGTGAGAGCTTGGAATGGTTACTCACGATTATTTCCTTAAGATTAAAAGCAAGGCTGTCGCCGGCACTAGGCAGGTTCTCCCTGGTCTGAGCCCGATGGCGTCCACTCCGCCAACTTGATCCCGTCCACTGACGACTCTCCTTCTCCTATCCTCGTCGTCGCTGGGTCTTTTGTTGACTCCGTGAGCCGCTCCGGATCCCCTTTACCAGGGGGATACTTTTCAGATCCTTTTTTGATCCTCTTTTATCTTTTTCACTACTCAGGCTCAGCGACAGCTCAGGAGTATAAAACTCAGGCTGCCATCCGTGCCGACATATCAGCCGGAAGTCCCCTACAGATTTTTCTTTTGCTGAGTGCAATTCTTGAAAAAATTCCTCAAATATTTTTAGTTTATCTTTCATCAGCCTATTTTCTTTGCCAACTTATCTTTTACTACTCCAATCATATTCCTATGTTTTTTTAATTGTACTGATCTAGCCAGCATTTTAGAATTTTTATTACTATATTCAAAAAATTCCCATTTCAAATATATTAATTTTTTCTGGACTTCATCCATTTCTATCTTTTCTAATTCATTTCTTTTTGCTTGTAATATTAGACATTTCTGTTTAGTCCTATCTATTGTATATTCATTCTCTAGTTCCTTTATTTCTTTTTCTAACTTCAATTTTTTCCCTTAGTTGTCTCTTTAATTTTCTTGATTCTTTAATACATATTCCTCTTACCACTGCCTTCATAGTATCCCATAACACATCTTGTGATACTTCCTTATCATTTATATCCCAAATATCTTGCCATTCCTTCTCTATTTTATTTACTATCTCTTTTTAGTTGAGTAAGTTAGTGTCCAATCTCCACCTTTTTGCTTCTCTGTAATTCTTTTTCATAGCTATATCCAAATTCATCAAAGCATGATCTGTTACTTTTATTGTTTCAGTTTCCGTATTTATTAATCTTGGTATCATATTCTTTGACACAAAAATATAATCTATTCTTGAATAATTTTTATGGACTGATGAATAGTACGTATATTTCTTTTTGTCACCCTTTATTAACCTCACTTCTACCAGAGTTTCTTAGGAACAGCTGGCTGTGGAGCTACTGTAAGAGGAGCAGTCAGGAGGGATGTGCACCTAGCAAAGATACACCATGGTATCCCTCTTCCTCTTGCTCCTGATTTTGTTGCTGCTGCCTTTGTCAGCCAATGAGATGTCAGAGGCAAAAAGTCCTTTGAACCTCATAAAGGATGAGCATCATGCATCATGCAGAGAATTACTACCGCCCAGGAGACTGCCTCATCAGTGGAACCATATTCACAAAAAATCTTAAAGTTCAACAACCTTTTGTCTTCTATGAGACCCCCAAGACCAAGATTACAAGGTGAGTTGTAGCTTTTTAAAATATTTTAACTAAGTGTCTGGATGATTTTTGGGGTGTGTGTATGGGGTCCCTTGCCAACCCAGATTTGGTTTCATTCTCAACACTATGTTCCTGTATGGCAGGACATTGGACTCAGTGGCCTTTGCAGTCTCTTCCAGCTCTATGATTCTATAAGTCTAGGATGTTCACCTGTTCTTGATTAGGTGAGTCAGCCTCCTCCAAGGCACCCAGGGGCTGAGTGTACCAACAGGTGCTTTGCCCAGGTTTACCTGAGCCTGTGACTGTTCCTCCTACAGTCCTCTTTTTAGGTGTCAGTTCTGAGCTTGGCTACTGAAATAGGCTCTCCACATTTGGAACCCACCACCAGTAAAGAAAAGTACTGAAGGAATTTTGAGAAGGAAAAAAGTTCTGGTGAGATCCTACATCATCTATACAGGGTAGCAATTCATTTATCCATGGAAATGGAAAAGAGACATCTTTTACATATCCTGTTGCCTTGAGCCCCGGTTGCTGCCAATGGGTGGTGGCACCTCACATAGATAAGGCATGAGCTCCTTCTCCTTTGTGTTCTGATGGCAGCTGAAGACATTTCTCTTTAATCAAGTGTTTGGCTCTACTGTTGCTTGAATTTATTTACTGATTGTGGGCTGCAGTTCTTATGTTCCTGCAAACACACAAACGATTGCATAGCACAAAGGACAGACCTGTGTGTGGCTCCAGATACTGTTGGACTGCAACATCCAACAGCCACCATGAGGAATTCTAGGACATTATTATGATGAGCTTTTCAAATATGAAGAACAGTCTTATCTATCAGCTATTTAGCTACATAACCACCTTAGTTACCCTCCCTGCCCTAAGTAGATCTCAGGCAGTGACTTTTTAAGCTCTGATACAAATAGGGAACTTGGGATTTTTTTCCCCCAAATGGAGGAGAACAGTGCCAAAAAATCTCTCCCCCTCTCTTTCTTATTTTCCCTTCTTTTTGGTAGTGTATACAGGCATGGAATGTCAGATGGTGGCACATCTTGTCCTACCTTTTGGCCATCCAGGAGATCAACTGCAACACACAGCTGCTACCCAACCTCACCTTGGGCTACAACATCTATGACACCTATTTTAATGCCCAAGTCATTTCAGATGCCCTGATGGACCTCCTTGCTGGGGGAGGAAACAATATTCCCAACTACAGATGTGGAAGACGGAATCCCCCACTGGTGGTTCTGGAAGGGGCTGAATCTGACCCATCCAAGCTCATCTCATCCCTGCCAAGCCTTTGCAAGATCCCTCAGGTAAGAATAGGGAAAGAGATAGGAGACGGCAGCCTTTCATTTCATCTTGCGCTTTCCTCAGGGTTGTGGATTGGCAGTGTTGAAGGCCTACTCATAGTTGCCAGGAGGAACAAGATAGAGGGTCTCTCTGCCTTCCATGATTGCGCAGAAGAGAAAATTCCAGCCCACGTTGCTTGTCAGCTGCTGCCTGGTGAGGACAGGGGAAGAGCCTTCCTGGAGGGTGCTCCCAGACTGTGGAATTCCCTTCTAGCAGAGGCCAGCCTGGTCCCTTGCCTGCTTTTCATTCACTGACAGGCAAAGACTTTCTTGGTCAGGAAGGTTTTTAAGGAGTAACTCCTGGCAGGTCCCTTCTTGTGGGGGTGGGCTGGGTAGCTCAGCTTAAACTTTTGAAATTTTTTTATTAATTTTTTTTAAAAAATGGCAATCTTTTACTTCTAATTTAATTTTGTTGTTATGTTTTTAGCAAGTTTTGTTCTACTGTTTCTTTCATTGTTTGCGGGCTGCCTTGGATCCTGCGAGACAGCATAGAATTGGAATAAATCAAATCAAGTGAAAGCAACTCCTGCTGAAATTCTCTCTTCTACACAGCCTGTGAAATAGAGAAAAGCCCTGCCCCTTGGTTCACTTGCCAAACCCAGAAATACTTCATTTGTCAATGTCCTTGTGCCATTGTTTAACCAGCACCTCATTAATTTGCAATATGCATTGTTTCAAACAGAAACAGCATTTTTTTTTACAAAAAGAACATTCATTTTTACAGTTGAAATCCTACCCAGCAAAGATTGTTACTGCTTAGATGATCTTTATAATTCCTGCTTAATATCATTCTAGATGTTAACATAGTTCTTTTGAAACAACTTTGAGTTTTTTGTTCTTAGTGGTAATACCTAAAATTTTTACTTTTCTAACAATTTTGAAACTCATTTTCTCTCTCAGAAGGTTGGGTTCTTGCTCCGTCATCTTCTTAAGCAACATGACTATCTCATCTTTACTGATCTTGAACCCAGCAAGTAAAGTGGTTTTAAATAAGCAACCTCTCTTGACCTGCCTATGCAAACCTGATGGAAACGCCATTCACCCAGGCTCCAATCTCCAGCCAAATGGATTTCCTTCTCCCTATGCAGCTGATGTCCAGCAAAGTAGGTTGGAAAAGAATTATTATTGTGACAATAGAATCATAGTCGTGACTATACAGCAAATGTAGAACAGTTACAGATGAGTAAGTCAAGATGAAAATACCATAATCACAATTGTGACTCTGTAGCTGCAATTGAAACTTCCCTTACCCTGGAACCAACTTCACTGGGATCAACGGGGGGGGGGGGTCATCAGCGATCTGAGGTAAGGGTGAGTGTTTTTTCCAATGAGATTTGTGGGGACTAGATGAGAAGAGGTTAGTTATATAGAACTAAGTCTATAGAACTAAGAAGCTGATCCAGAATACTGGATCCAATCTATATCCTAACTACAACTACAGTCTCCTCCATTGCCCCTTAGATGAGCTACGGCTTTCCTCCTCATGATCTTACTAGTCAAATACAGTTCCCTTTCATCTACCGGATGATTCCAAAAGAAGAAACTCGGTTTGCAGGACTTGTCCAACTCCTGCTGCATTTTGGATGGAGATGGGTTGGCCTCTTGCCCCAGACAGTGACAATGGGGACAGGTTTGTGAACACCATGACACCTCTGCTCACTAGCCATGGAATCTGTGTGGCATTCTCAAAAAGAGTATCAGAAGAGTTCTCCTTTCATAAGTTATCCCTCAATGAGCCAGTTCTCGTGGAGAGACAAGTCAATGTATATGTATTTTCATGGGACTCTGTCTATGACTGTGGGTCACTCATCAGTATGAAAGAACATATTGAACAACAAATTGGGAAGAAACTCTGGATCATAAGATCCTTCCAGGTCTTGGACATTGATCTATACAGTCGATATGTCCTCTTCCAGTACTTTCATGGTTCTTTGTCCTTTGTGGTGGTGATGACCAAAAAACAGAAACAATATGACTATTACGGACTATTGAAATCGAGTGCTGCACGCTTTTGGACAGACTATTTTCATTGTTCATATCCAAAGCATGCCTTGTCCAAGAAAAGCTGGACAAGATGTAGAGAGAAAGAATGAGCAGCAGATTCTACAGCAGGAGGAGATTGAGAGAATCCTCTCCCAAGACAGCTACCATACCTACACCATTGTCTATGCTGTGGCCCATGTCTTCCAGGCTGCATATTCAGCCATACCCACGTGGAGGTTAAGGAAATGTGGGAGAAACAAGCTGGATCACCAAAGGTTTCAGCCATGGCAGGTATTCCCTTTTCTTTTGGCAACTCTGCTGCACTTCCCAATCTATAAATCCAACTCTGGGATGATTATTCTGCATCTAGATTGCAAAATGTAGTTGCAGTCACATTTGTAAGGCCAGCCTTTTTGTCCTTCCTGGAGAAATCACAAGGCTCTCTCCACCCATTAATCTCCTACAGCAGTGAGATTCATGTAGCTCTACAAGTATTGTTGGACAACCACGTCCAAGGTTCCTCACTGTTGACCATGCTGCCTAGGGCTTGTGTGAAATGCAGTCCAACAGCCTCTCATGGGTTGTATAATTCCCAACCCAGATTTAGTGGTGGCTCCTTGGTGCCCTTTATATACCCAGTTTGAACTGGGTGGCGAAGATATAGATTGGCTTCCCTTTGAGATGCAGTCTGGGAATCAAAACCTGCTAATATACCTAGAGGGGTCTGGATAGAATTCCAATAAACCCCAGCCAACTGGCCCATAGGATAGCTGTCCTTTTCCAGTCTTTTTCTCTGACATGGCATATTTGAAAGTATGTCCTATGAAAGATGGGGCAAACTTGTTTTCTGCTGCTCCAGAGACAAGACCACAGAGAAATGGCTTCAAAGTGCAGGGAAAAAAAAGATTCCACCTAAATATGAGGGAGAACTTTCTGACAGTAAAAGCAGCTTGACCAATGGAACACATTGCCTGGGAGTGTGGTGGAATCCCCTTCCTTGAAGGTTTTTAAACAGAAGGTGGATAGCCATCTGTCAGGAGTGCGTTGATTGTTTATTCGTGCAAGGCAAGGGCTGGAAGCAATGGCCTTTCTGGCCTCTTCTAGCTCTATAAATCTATGATTCTATGAATCTATATCACATCTGCTCTTGTCTTTTCTAATATCTGTTCTATTCTCTGTCACTGTAGCTTCACACTGTCTTAAGAGAAATCTATGTTTCTAATAGTTCTACAGAGGGACTCTATTCATACAAGGCTGGAGACTGCAGACAACCTGGATATTGTGAATTGGGTGTATTTTCCCAATAATACTTATGCTAGAGTGAAAGTTGGGAGCATAGATGGACCATCATCCCCTGACCCAACGCTCACGATTAACACAGAAGACATCACGTGGCCCACCAACTTTAGTATGGTAAGAGAGCTGTTCTGTTCTGAGTTCTGTGTTAACCTCAGTCAAACTCTAATCATTTCCAAAAGAATCTCCATGTGCAGCACCAGTTGGTGGTTAACCTGCCCGGGATCCAGTGAACCTACCCAGAGTTTTGCTCAAAATCTGAGAGATCTAGCCAAGATTCTGACACTATTAAGAGTTAGTGTTCAGGATCTTGCATAGCTCCCTTAAAGTTCAGACTAAACTCTGAAGTGGATTCAGCACTCCTGCGACAATGAGTCCATCAACCACCATTTGCACCTGGGACTCTAATTATAGCATTAAACATATTTATGTGAAAGGAGGTTGTGTTGAAGATCACAGAACTTCTTAACATATCTACTTGACCCCCATGTACCATCTGAAACCTTCCTCAAAACATCTTAGAAGCCCTGGCATTGGGAGGGGGAAGCTGCAACAGACCTTCACTAACTGGGTTAAGTAAAGGGGAGGAGACTCAGGGGACGAAAAAGTGATCGGCCTCCATGGGAGCTACAGCTCAGGGGATGAAAAACAGCCACCTTCTTTTTCTTCCCCTTGCCACTAAAACAGCTTGCCTGAATCTCCTCCCTCTCTCTCCTCTCCAAGCCTTCAACTGCCACAAACACTGCTTGAAAATTTCAATGGGATGGGGGGGTGTATAGAGCGGCCCCTGCAGGGAGTTTTGCAAAATTCTCTCAGTTCCTGCCAGGGCATCCAACACCTTCAACTCCTCTCTAAATGTGTTTCCCATCCCACTCCCATCCACTAAATGGCCAAGGAAGCACACACCAGCCTTTCCCAACATCTATGTGAGAATGTGCCAATGTAGCCCAGGCAGAACTGTATTCTCAGAGATTCACCCAACAGGCCACTGGATCTTGACCAAAGATACATCTCTGTAGACAAAACTGGACTTCCTTGATGGTGTTTTTGTTGTAGACTGTGCTTTGTTCCAGGTGCTTTGAGAGCTGTTCCCCTGGACATGTGAAGAAAAGACAGGAAGGAAGGTCACCATGCTGTTACGCTTGTGCTCCCTGTCCAGAAGGAACCATCTCCACCCGGGAAAGTAGGTGACTTCAGAGGAGATGGCATTCATCCCTTTGGGAGATGGGGCAATAATCTCAGTCTTCCTGGACACTAGGGCTGAGGGCCTCTATTAGGGCTGGATAGCATTAATCTCCACATTAAGGACAGCCTGCTCTTAGTAGGAGTAGTAGTGTAGTAGTAGTAGTAGTAGTATGGTGCACATATATATGTCACTTTTTGGATGGGATGCAGGTGTCTATTCTTTTGTTCTTGGTCTTCTGCTGCTTTACAGGTGGGAAGTAAAGGGAGGCAATTTTGATCATAAATTTGCAGCTGCTCTGGGCTCCCAGGGTGTTGGGATTGCCCTCCATATGAGGGGATTATGGTTTAGTGTGTAGATTGAACATGTATAACTGTTAGTAATTTTCCTGATGGCTTTGTAGTAAGGATGTAGCAGGTGTACATTCCTAAGTAGCAGTTCTCAAAACATTCGCTAGAGGAGAAAGATAGTAGCTATGGTGACCTGGCGGTCATCCTGATCTGCAGTAGAGAAAATATGCACTCGCTTATCTCTTGTGTGAAACTGAACTGTTTAACCTTAGAGACTTTGGGAATATTTGCCACTTCTGTCTTTGGATGTCTGTGTTCACTGCTCTGCATCTTCTCAATAAATCTGCTATGTAA
This sequence comes from Iguana delicatissima, assembly GCA_948472985.1. NCBI lineage: Eukaryota > Metazoa > Chordata > Lepidosauria > Squamata > Iguanidae > Iguana > Iguana delicatissima. The sequence continues at coordinate 24,404 of CAOKZL010004071.1, forward strand.
GTTTATTGGTCCTGTGTACGAGTCTGATCCTGACAGAAAAGACAGAAACAAGCTCGCTGGGCTGAATTTTTCCAACGCTTCTGCTTTAAAATTGTTTTCAAACCTAGCAGATCTAACACTCTCGCTGACCCGCTCTCTCGTCTACCTTGTCACGAGCCCCTCCCCTCTGCCACCGCTCCTGAAAATACTTTGTTTCCAACTGACTCTCTTACATCTCAAGTTACCACTCGCGCGCTTACCAAAGCCCACCTTTCAGCTTCCATTCTATTGTTACCCTGTAGACTGGGGGTCCTGGGAGGGGCACCCAAACAACAAATCAAAATAAGCAAGATGGGGAAAATTAGCTGGAGCACTCTCTTGGCTAACGAGAAGCAGGGCAACGCAGTGAGACCTTTTGTCCTATGTATACCGGTTCAGGTCAGTGGGGAATCAAGCAGTTTAAAATACTAACAGTTTTTATTAAGCAAAGAAAATAATAAAACTCAAACACACCTAACTAGAGAGAGGAGAAGAAAGTTTAGAGAAATAAGCAATACGCCACCTGTCCGAAGTCCTGTAGACACCAACTGGAGATAAGGAGGGAGACCCAGCGAGTAGACCGAGGGGAATCTGTGGAGCCGAGCGGCAGCGAGGGAAGGGCGAAGATCCAAAGAGAGCTTCGAGTGATTTCAGCTTAGTGATTTCAAGTGATTTCAGCTCAGTCCAGTGAGAGTTCCGAAGAGCTCCCAAAGTGAGACAATTTTTATAGGGACAGAACGACCGCAGGCTAGTCTGGTTTTTGCATGAGAACAATGAGTTTTGGGATGGAGACAAAGGTTCCGAAAGGTCAGGATTTACATGATTGAATTATGAGCCCAATTGACAATGGTATAGCTGGTATGCAGATGTGGCTAGCTCGGCCGTTAAGTGCTGGCTTGCCAAGGTGCTTTCACAGGCAAAGAACTCTTTTGTTTAGCAATGAAGGTGTTTGTTTGGGGTGTCAACCCCCCCTAAAGCGGAACTGGCTATGTCTGGTGAAAGATACTAGTCTCCCATGCCTAGCTTTGCACTTGTCCAGTGGGACCTAACAAACACGCGGCTCATGGAGGGAAAAAGGCCGAATTGTGATATCAAAATGATATCTTAGTCCACCAAAAACCAGACCAGAATGCCGTGGTAACACTATGTGATACAACTCTTCGAGACCTCATTAAGAATTCCTCTCACAAAGACCCTTGGCTTTCTTCTGATAAAGACTCCATTGCCTGGGAAACAGTCTCCCTTTTTATGGCTCTAAAATCTACGTACCTCCTGATGCCCGCCCTGCTATTTTGCATCACTACTATGACACCAAACCTGCTGGTCACTTTGGATTTCTCAAGACATTACACTTTATTCGTAAACTTTTTTGGTGGCCCAATTTGAATTCTCATGTACAAACCTACGTTAAGGACTGTGCCACGTGTAATTTATGTAAATCCTCTATTTCCAAACCACAAGGATTGTTACAACCCCTTCCCATCCATTCGAGACCTTGGGATGTTATAGCATGGGACTTTATTGTTGGTCTCCCCTCCTCATCTGGGTACCATTGCATTTGGGTTATTACCGACCATTTTTCAAAACAATGCCATTTCGTGCCACTAAAGAAAGTCCCCATAGCTGACAAACTGGCTGATTTGTTCATTGCACATATTTGGAGACTTCACGGATTGCCTTCCACTATTATTTCTGATCGTGACCCTGTTTTCACCTCCAAATTTTGGACTTCTCTTTTGAAATCATTGGACATTACACAAAAACTCAGTAGTGCTTATCATCCGCAGACTGATGGGCAATCAGAAAGGGTTAATCACACACTTGAGCAATTTCTCTACTGTTTTGTATCTTCTAATCAAAATAATTGGTCTTCTCTTCTTCCTTTCACTGAATTTGCTTTTAATTCTGCTTTGCATTCTTCCTCTGGAAAGCCCCCTTTGAAATTGTATACGGCTTCAACCCAACCCCTTTCCTCCCCTCCCCACACCATCCCCTGCCTCACCCCCTCTCTCACTGACTGGATTGATAAGTCTTACTCTGTACGGCAAGCTGTTTCTAAATCTTTAACTGCTTTCTAAATCTAAATCTTTAACATCTCATAAATGTTTCGCTGACACCAAGCGCCCCCCCAACCCTTTATACAACCCTGGTGATCCGGTGTATCTCTCCTCCAAAAACATTTCCTCTACTTCGCCTTCTAAAAAACTCTTTCCTAAATATCTAGGGCCTTTTCCTGTAAAGCATGCTATAAACAATGTTTCCTTTGAATTGCAGTTACCCCCCTCTCTTAAAGGTATCCACCCTGTTTTCCATTCCAGTCTGCTCAAGAGGGGCCCTTCACTGGACTGTTCAACGCCTGACCCCATGGTGCCACCACGCTGATTTTCTGCGCATCTACTTCATATTGTTCTTGTTGAATCTCCTGTACCATTGTTTGTTCTTTTGCTTTTGCTTCTTTCTGTTTGAAGAGGGGCAGGATGTTGGGATTGCCCTCCATATGAGGGGATTATGGTTTAGTGTGTAGATTGAACATGCATAACTGTTAGTAATTTTCCTGAGGGCTTTGTAGTGAGGATGTAGCAGGTGTACATTCCTAAGTAGGAGTTCTCAAAACATTCGCTAGAGGAGAAAGATAGTAGCTATGCTGACCTGGTGTAGAGAAAATATGCACTCGCTTATCTCTCGTGTGAAACTGAACTGTTTAACCTTAGAGACTTTGGGAATATTTGACACTTCTGTCTTTTGATATCTGTGTTCGCTACTCTGCATCTTCTCAAAAAATCTGCTATGTAGGTTTTGTTAAAGAATGATGAGCCTGGCAGTCAAATTCCAAGCTGCCAGAGAAGTTTTCAGTGTGTACTGATTAACTGTGCTGCTCAAGGTCACAAGCTGCAGATGTGTGCTGGGAAGAAACAGCTCAAGCTGATAAGTAGTTGTTTAGTCTATGCTTAGCGGCTAGTAGTTCACACGGGAATTGTACTGAGTCTTCCTGTATGACACCCACGATGTCTACCTGTTTGCCAAAGACAATATGTAAAGGGTGGGATCATTCTGTATTCGTTCTAGTCCTGATTCTGCTTCTGTTCCTGTTTGGTTCCTGTCCTCTGTCTCCCTTCTTCAGGGTTTTCTTGCTTCTAAGCGTGCAGCCTGCAATAAAGGTTTTTCCTGCTTTAGCCTGAAGATGCATTGTGTGTTTGTTTTCTTTCCTCCAAGGTTGGAGGTGTGGGGTCAGCTCTGTTTAGACTGTAACCCCCAGTTTTCCTGACAGGTTATGAGCCCAGCACGCTTCCACTGCGTGCCCTAGAAAGTCTTCAGGCTGATTTATGGTGTGTGTTTTTTGGAGCTGCCGGTGTTTGAAGTTTTAAGAAGCCATGGCTCAAGCTTCTTTTCCTGCAGGGCAGTCTTTGCTCAGGCTGACTGGAAGCAATTATTTGGCTTGGTCAGTGAAGATGCAGCGGTATTTGCAAGCTGAGGGTCTTTGGGGTGCGTTAACAGACCCTTTAGCCCTCCCTGATGACCCAGAGGTGGCTGCTAGAATGACTAGGAGAGCCATGTCGCTGCTTTTTAGCTGTTGAAGATGACCAGCTGGTTCATTTTCGTGATTTTGACATGCCTCGGGAGTGTTGGAAGGCCCTTCAGCAAGTCTATGTGAGTCTCACGACCGCATCACAATATGCACTCACTTCAAGACTGTATAATTCAAAGCTAATACCAGGAGATTCTGTTCAGTGTCATCTGACAGAGTTGGCTGACCTCTTTGCTGCCCTGCGTGAGAGGGGTAAAGTTCTGACTGAGTCTGATAAAGTGTTTTGCATTCTGAATTCCTTAAATGATAGTTGGCAAATGATTGTCGCCAGCTTAGAAAGTCTTCCAGAGAGAGATTTGACTGTTTCTCTTGTAACTGTTCATCTGCTTGAAGAGGAGGAAAAAAGAGCTCTCAGGAATGTGCCACAGATGCCTGTGGAATCAAGTTACAGTAAGAAGTCTGCTCCGGCTGGTGAGTGCAAGCAGGAAGGCTTGGTGCGTGTGCATGCTGTGAGAAGGTGTTTTCGCTGTGGATCTACTTCTCATCTCAGAGAACTGTCCAGCCTTGAAGCAAGGTGAGAGGCCAGGGCCAGCCAGAGGAAGCGGGAGAGGCAGTGGGAAAGGTGGTGGCGGCAGAGGCAGCTGGCAGGGCGGCTTCAGAGGAGGACATCCATGCGTTGTCTTGGCAACAGGTGGTGAAGCTGAAGACTCTTGCAGTGCTGCTGACACTTGCTGACTTCTGGACAGCGGCTGCAGTCAACATTTAGTTAACTCTGAGGGTTTGTTTGAGAGCTTCAACCCAGCCAGTGTTTCTACGGTGTCCTTGGCTGACGGGGCCAGGTCTGAGGTACTTGGGAAGGGCACAGCTTTTGTTCCGTCTTTGAATATGTGTCTAGACAATGTGTAGTTCCCTCACTTGATTACTGTTTGCTCTCTGTGTCAGAGCTGACAGAGCATGGTTTTGAGGTAGTGTTCACCAAAAAGCTGGGTAAAGTTTTAAAGGGTGGTGCTGTGTGTGCTGTAGCTGAATTGTCAGAAGGGTTGTACAAGCTACAGCCTCACCACAGTGTGTGTGCTGTTTTTGACAACAAACCATTCCATAATGAGTGTGTCCATCTCCTCCATAGACGCCTTGGGCATGCTAGTTTTTCTGTGTTGAAAAAGTTAGCTGGGAGCTGTAAGGGATGCTCTCTAAAGCCCTGTGATGTGTTTCTTGACTGTGCTGTGTGCAAACAGTCGAAATCAAAGCAACAACCTGTTCAGTACCAGAGTTCAGTACCAGAGTTTCAGTTGTTCCTTTTCAACTTGTGCATTGTGATATCATTGGCCAAAGAGTCAACAGTCCCTGGGGGGCGCACGGTTCTGTCTCCTGCTCGTAGATGATTTCAGCAGGTACACGTGGTGTTATTTACTTAAGCAGAAGTCTGAAGTGTGCCAAATACTCAAAAACTGGTGTGCCTATGTGGAGAGGCAGTTTGGTTGTTCTGTGAGGGCTCTGCAAACAGACAGAGGAGCAGAGTTTCTGTCTGAGAGCATGCAGAAGTGGTTCAATTCCAGGGGCATAGTTCACAGAACGTCTGCTGCGTATTCCAGTTTCCAGAATGGGGTTGCTGAGAGGCATGGTGGCGTTTTGCAGACTCTCATGCACAGTTTGCTCTGTGATGCTGATTTGCTTCTGAGTTTTTGGGGAGAAGCAATGCTGACTGCTTGCTACATTCACAATAGGCTGTGGAGTTCTGTGTTTCAAATGACTCCTTATGAGCGCCTGTTTGGCAAGCAGCCCTCTATTGCACACATGAGGGTTTTTGGCAGTTTTACCTGGGTACATATTCCTTAAAATCAGCAAAGAGAAGGGGAGCGAAAAGCCCAGCATATGAGGTTCATGGGCTATGCTCCTAACTGCAAAGGGTATCGTTTCTATGCAGGGGGAGCAAACTGTCTGGTGTCCAGGAATGCTTCTTTTGAAGAACATGCCAACTGGTCTCATGTGCAGCAGCGTCTGAAATGTTTCTCCCTATTCCTGGTGGGTCTTTTGCAGCTGAGCAGCCTCCTGCTCCTGGTCCGTCGGGGGTTAAAGCTGAGCCTGCCGAGGGGGAGGCGCAGAGAGGGAGAGTTGTTGTCAAGCGGGAGACTTCATCTCAAGTTCAGGAAGAGCACAGAAGGCCTTTGAAGAGGTCTCGCAGTGCTGATGAGAAAGTGTTGCATCTGCCAAGAAGGTCTGAGAGGAAAACAAAAGGCAAACCACCCAAGCAGTTTTCTCCTTATTCGCCTCTGTCTGTGCATGGGTGTGTGGTAAATTGTGAGCCCAATACTTTTGCTGATGTCCTCAAGATGCCAGAAAAGGAGGCAAAGCCATGGTGGGCAGCAATGCAGAGTGAAATTGATTCCATAGCACAACACAATGTTTATTCTCTGTGTGAGTTGCCCCAGGGTGTCACTCCCATTGGCTTTAGGTGGGTGTACAAGTTGAAAACCACAGCTGATGGGCAAGTCAAACATAAAGCAAGGTTAGTTGCCCGAGGATTTGCCCAAGATGAAAAATCTTTTGATGAAACTTTTGCCCCCACGGTCAAAATGCAGTCCATTCGGCTAGCTTTAGCCATTGCAGGCCAAAGAGGGTCTCTGGTTACACACTTTGATGTCACCACAGCATACCTCAATGCAGACTTGCATGAGGAAGTGTACATGCTCCAACCTGATGGTTTTGTGGTTGAGGGGAGAGAAACTCTTGTCTGCAAGTTGCAGCGTTCGTTATATGGTTTAAGACAATCTGCACATTGTTGGAACCATTGTTTGGACAATGCTTTGCAGGAGTGTGGGTTTAAGCAAAGCATTGCAGATTCCTGTGTGTATGTCAGAGGTACAGGAGAGGGTTTAGAAATACTCCTGGCCTATGTTCGCAAGCTGCAGATGTGTGCTGGGAAGAAACAGTTCAAGCTGATAAGTAGTTGTTTAGTCTATGCTTAGCGGCTAGTAGTTCACACGGGAATTGTACTGAGTCTTCCTGTGTGACACTCATGACGTCTACCTGTTTGCCAAAGACAATATGTAAAGGGCGGGATCACTCTGTATTCGTTCTGGTCCTGACTCTGCTTCTGTTCCTGTTTGGTTCCTGTCCTCTGTCTCCCTTCTTCAGAGTTTGCTTGCTTTTAAGCATGCAGCCGGCAATAAAGGTTTTTCCTGCTTTAGCCTGAAGATGCACTGTGTGTTTGTTTTCTTTCCTCCAGGCTTGGAGGTGCGGGGTCAGCTCTGTTTAGACTGTAACCCCCAGTTTTCCTGACAAGTTTATTGGTCCTGTGTACGAGTCTGATCCGGACACAGGGGAAGGGAAGGGTGGGTGCATTCCATCTATGAGAACTCATTGTTTCTTTCCCACCATGATCATTCTATGTCCAGTGGTTATTTCATAGTTTGAATCCCCTCTACACTTCCTCTGCTTACCACTGATATTTAAAAGCAGTAACCTCTCCTGGGGATTTTTTTTAAGTGGAAGTAGTGGCCACTCAGGAACATATTCAGAGGCAATAATCACTTGGTTAATGATTCTGGTCATGCATTGCAAGGAATTAGGTACGTTCAAGGAACTGGACAATAGCAGAAAAGGAAGTCAGTCTGAGAATGCGTATTTAATCTCCAAAACTGGTCAAGTTCCTTTTTCTTTTTCCTACCAAATGTCACTACCCCCAGATCAGAATCCAAACTGTCAAAGATGTCAATGTACACCCAGCTAAAGTCACTGTTCTTTACAGATGCAGATCTTTGTTACAAGTGTCCAGAAGATCAGCATCCAAACATGGACCATAATCAATGTCTCCCTAAGGATGAAACCTTTCTGTCGTGTGAAGAACCTTTAGGAATGGCGCTCACTGCCTCTGCACCTTTCTTGTTCCTAATGACAGCTTTTGTGTTAGGAGCTTTTATTACATTCCAAGAAACACCACTGGTCAAAGCCAACAATCGGGACCTCTCTTTCTTGTCTCCCTACTGCCTTCCTTCTTGTCCTCCTTCCTCTTCATTGGATGCCCAAAAAAGGGACCTGCCTTCTGTGGAAAACAGCCTTCTCCATCATCTTTTCAGTGGCTGTCTCTTCTGTCTTGACCAAAACAGTCACTTTGGTGCTGGATTTTCTGGCCACCAAGCCAGGGAACAGGGTGAAAAGATGGTTGGGGAAGACCTTGGCCAATGCCATTGTTTTGTCAGGTTCCACTATTCAAGCTGGTATTTGTGCCATCTAGCTGGGAATGTCTCCTCCCTTCCCTGAATCTGACATGCACTCCAAGCCTGGAGAGATCCTACTGCAATGCAATGAAGACTCTGTTGCCATGTTCTACACTGCCCTTGGCTACATGGGCTTTCTGGCTGTCACCTGCTTTGTGGTGGCTTTCCTGGACAGGATACTTCCTGGGTCCTTCAACGAATCCAAGCTGATCACCTTCAGCATGTTGATCTTTTGCAGTGTCTGGATCTTCTTTGTGCCCAGCTACCTGAGCACAAAGGGGAAGTACATGGTAGCCGTGCAGATCTTTTCCATCTTGGCCTCCAGTGCTGGGCTACTGGGCTGCACCTTCATTCCCAAGTGCTACATTACTTTGTTCAGGCCTTATCTGAACACAAAGGATCACCTGATGGTGAAAAAAAAAGATGTCCTATCTGATCCTTAAAATTAGAGTTGAGGAAATCTAGGCACTCATCAGTAAGCGGCCAAAAATTATAACGTCAACTGGTGGCAGAAAACATCTAGAGCCCATCCAAGGCCAGTTACTTTCAAGGTTGCTCCAGGCAGAAGGAGAAATACAGGAAAGAACAATGGTAGAAAATAAAACCAGTCAGGGTTTGTAATATAATAATTAAGTTAAATGAACTCGCTGTACGCTGTCTACTTTCCTAATTCCCAACACCATATTCAGATCTTCTCAATTCCTCTTTTCCCCACTGGGCTTCTCTGACTGCCCTAACTAAATCTTATGCAGACAAGAGTCTAAGTTTTATCTTTTTCCTCATAAGAACCTCTTTACAGCATTCTGAGGCTGTGATTTGCTGTTCTAAGCGGGTTTTCCCAACTTTTCATTTCCATAATACTACTTTATGATTACTATGAAGTTTAGATTTTATGGCCAGACTCCTACTGGGGAGTTACAAATGAACAAGGACTGCATTACAGTGCAAGGGAGTTACTCCTTTTCCAACCCCCACTTTACAAGCAGCAGCTGTTGCAATCAATAGGTATCTGTTACCCTGCCAGGTGGGAATCGCTTACTGATAATTTAGGGAATAGATAGGGACTGTGAAAGTTCCCCAATCCACATTAACAGAGAAGCTGCTGCTGTGCTTAATGAGCGGTCTGTTCCCCTCTTTTTCAGGAACAACCCTCTGATGGGCCAAGCAATCTCTGGCATGAGGAGGAATTGTGATGAAGTTCCATTTCTGCCTGCCACACTGTGAGATTTCTCATGTTATACATTTATTACTGCCCAATAGGATTCCAGTTTGCTTCCTGAAATAACACACATTAAGCAACACAAGCAACTTCTATACTTCCATAAAAAGATACAAGGGAATCATATAGATCTTTGAAACAGTAGAGAATAGGTGATCTCTTTGTCAGTTCCATCTGTTGTAGTATAAACCATGAAACCTTGCACTAGAAAATATGTTCTTCCTTGTTCCCCGATTTCTTTTTCTGCTGAAATAGACTAACATAGTTATCTCTTAGAACAGTGCTTCCATGCTTCCAGTGCGGCTCACTGAGATTGCTTATTAATCCTTAAAAGTATGTGTCGAGTGAACTTCATTTATTTTACAAAATATAGAAGGCGTTCATTGTGATCACACAGAGAATCAAATGCTTGCATGATTTACCTATTTCTGACCATCAAAGAGATGACATTAATATTAAATGAGTAACCAAATGGGGTTTCAATTCCTTTTGAAAATATTGCTCTTGACACTCCTTCAGGCTTCCTTGATATGCAAGAAAGAGTAGGTGGCAGCCTGCATTGAAATTAGAGATTTATGGGTTCATAACCATAACTGGAAATACTCAGGGGAACCTACATTAAAATTGATGGAGCCACTGTGGGTGAGGGAGGTCTGTGGCATGGGTGAGGGGACTGTTTCCCTGAGATTTTGGGGGTCCCCGAGGGATATCTCACTGTACCCCATGTGATGGGGAAGCTAAACTCAACAGAGCACATGCAATAACAATACGAAAGGCAGGGTAACCTAGCGAGATCTTTTACCCAGTTTTTACGGGGTTAGGCCCAGCCAAAAACCACACAAAAGGTCCAATCAATGACTTTATTAAACAAAAATATCACACATCAACGCATACACTCACACACACATCCAAGGGCTAAAGAAAAATAAAGAGTTGATAATAAGATAGAGGGATTGTTAGAGGGGTTGTAGTTTGGGTGATACTGCATCTTTTCCTGAAGTCCTTGGTCTGAGAAAGCAGCGAATGAAGTAAAACTCAGCAAAAAGACGCTAACGGGACTACGTGGCTGCTGGGAGGGGGAACGGTCAGTTGGTATGATTGGGAGTTATCCAAAGAACTAGTGAAAAATGGGGACTATTTGTAGGAAAAATGTACCTTGAGAGCAAATTCTCTCCCGGGGAGAACAAAGGGGACAGCAACAGAAAAACAACTTCACACCGGCACCTTCTTTGATATTAGAAGATAACAAGGTGTCACCCAAGTTTCAGGATCTTCCGCCACTTTGGGTTGTGGTGTGAGTTTATGTAGATGGTCCCTGGTAAGATTTTATTGCTTCCAGTGTCCAATTTGTGGAAAAACTCCTTAATCTTTTCAAGTTGGCTCCTTAAAGGCTGAGGACCTTTTGTCCACTATGGGCTGGCACAGCTTGAGGTCTCCTGTGGCTACGTGAGAGTTTACTGGCCTGACCCGGTTTTTCTGATCATATGACCATTGTTGCCTACATGCTCATCCGGGTGACCTCTCTAGTTGGCTAGATTTTATATCAACATTGTGGACCCCAGGACAGGGTTTACCAAGGGGGCAAGAGGACACTTCAGGACAACATAATATAATCCTCTTCCACCTCAAGTCATGGAAGAGGAAACCCATTTTCTGTGCAAAATCAAGCCTTTAAAAAAACTGATAGGTTTTCTCTGCAGAATAATTCCTCTGCAATACTTCAGAAGTGGAATACGGGGAGAACATTTTGCAAAACTCTTGCTGAGCTATTATTTTTCCCATTGGTGATTTCTGATTATCAGGAAAGCCATTTGTTTTAACCTGTGCATGAACAATTACAAATATTCTTTACATCCCTTTATATGAATATGTCCAACCTGCAGAATTCCCTCTATGTGGTTCAATATCATTAAGTCCACATAGACAGGGCGTACTCTGGGTGTATGTTTCAGAGGGAGAAGAGAAAGAGAGAGTGAGGAGCGTAAGTGTTTGCGATGAACGAATGGGTTCCGGGAACCAGAGAAATCATGGCTGCAACGCAATGCATTACTGAAAGATGGCCTTGGACAGTGGAGCAAGAACAGTGAAAGGAATGTTTATTTGGCCGAAGAAGAGAGTTGGCAAAACAGAAAGAAATTTGCACAAACAAGGTGTTCTCCAAAGTTCTCCGAGTGGTACAGAGAGTGAAATAAGATAAAGAATTGACGTGATAGAGGATGTTTTTGACATCAATGTTGGTATGGTCTGGGAAATCTACTACAACCAGCAAAGCATGTATTTCTCAAGAAGTGAGAAAAGATGGGTATAAAGAAGAGAAGATTTTCAGCCTCACATGATGGCTTTAGGGCTGGGTGGCTTTAGGGCTGGGTGGCTCTATGGCTTGATGGCTCTATGGCTTGATGGCTCGTTGGCTCTGTAACGCGGCACCAGGGTCATCCACCTTTCGGGGACATCTGATCAAGTGTTCAGCGGAGGGACTGTGAGTTTGTTGAATGAATGTGTGTGTGGGAGAGCTCTTGAATACTTAAATGTGATTTTTGTAGTTTATGTCTCAATAAATGTTACATGAGTAGTGATTAAACCCAGATCAGGTTTCCTAAGTGTCTTTGTTGAAGGGTCCTATAGTCTGGGGACTGAACCTCTCTGGATTGAACGGTACCAAAATTCTCGGTGCATGACATTAATTGGCGTAATCAGCAGGATTGATCGAAGAGAGTTTAGTATTACCCTGGTGAAGGATGACTCAGTGGAGACACTGGGAACTGAATGGGAATTGAAAACCAAGCTTGGTCTCTCCTGTGCCTTTTTGCTTGTTCAGTGTTCTCCTGTCCCAAACTAGTACCCTCCAATAAGGAAAATCAGATATAAGGTACGGACTATAGGAGGACTTCGACAGGGTTAAGGCTGGAGAGTGAGAATCAGAGGGATGCCTCTGACAAGGTCTGAAATAACTGGTTATAAAGGGTCAGAGGGAAATATGGGCTCTTTTTGCAAGAGAAAGAACAGAAAGGGAAACGAGGAGGAAAACTGAATTGTTTATGGAAACCCTTTCTGCTCTGTGGAGGGGAGTTATCTAAAGCCCCTTTAAATGAAGATTGTGGAAATAAGGCAGGGGATTGGAGAATAAATTTGCAAAGAACTATAGTAACTAACAGAAAGACTGAGGAAGCATGGGAAAAATCTGTACAGTATTTTAAGGAGCAATTAAATAAAGATATGGAAAAGAGTGAAGAGAAACTGGATAATCCAAACTTCCAAAGAAGGGTTAAGTAGAGATGTACTGGTTTGGAGTAGTAAAGAAACACTGCTTTAATGAAGTGTAATGTAATATAATGTATATAGGAATATATGTATGTAGGAAAGTTCTAAGGTTTGTGTAAGCAAAGCAACATTTCGCCTGGTATCTGCCTCCTTTTTGCTGTTTTCCTTTCTCCTGTGCTCCTGTTCTTTCTCCTGTTCCTGAGCCAGACGTTCATTTAGTTAGAAACTAGCAGAAATTAAGTCAGTATGTTAATGAGGAAACAGACCTTAGATGTTAATGAGAAATAGTACAAGATAATGCAAAATTAGACTCACCTTTTGAGTCCCAGTAAATGCACATAGAACTTTGGAAATGCCAGAAACCCCCTGTCCTGCCCCTCCCTGCTGAAGGGAGAGGTGGAGAAACCTTGCAGAGACAATGCCGCCTCCTCCTCCTCCCCTCTTGAGATGGAGGGAGTGAGAAGCCAGGCTGGCAATGGTAGTTTGTATCCGAACCCCTGCGGAGAGAAACCTTTGTTTGTGATGCTTATGCATGTTGAGTTTTTGAGGAGATGTGACAAGTGAAGAGTTAATAGAATGAGGAGATATTATGTAAAGAAAGGACAAGGAAGTAAAGAAAAGTAAAGAATGTTGATTACTGAGATTAATGAGAAAAGTAAAGGTGGTCTAAGGCATGTTGAAGAAAGTCTGTGTAAGTAGGATGTGGGATAGAGAAGCGTTAAAAGGCGGGGGGGCTGCTTCAGGGTGAGTTCGCAGCAGAGTTGATGTTTAGGTTTTCTCTGGGATGATAAAGAGCCTTGCCTGAACAGCAGCAACAACAATGGTGATAAGTGTGCTTAACATTTCCAGCGAAAAGGAAAATTTAAATGACTGATGAACACTGCAAAACCTTTTGGTAAATGAAAATTGGTTGTTCAGCTTTCTTTCCTTGTAAGACACCATGTAACTCCCATTCTTGTCTCCTACTGTAGCCCCTCCCCTTCCTAGAAACCCTTAGGTTTAGGTTAACCCTTGAGGAACTAGGGAAAGAGAGTAGCGAGGAAGATTTCCTGTTTGCAAGGAATTGGCAAACTCATTGAGCCCGGAGGCTTGGCAAAATAAGAACCCTGTTAGTGTGTAAATGAGAGAATAAACTTTTAGACCAGGCTGAAGAGAGTGCAAGGGCACAACACAATACCAGATTAGAAATCATTCTACCCCAGTCTGATTTTTGTTTGAAGTTGTGGCAGCCTAGAGAAGGGCAACCTTTTTATGTTAGACCAGGATGGACCTGAGAAACCATGTCAGCTGGGTTATATCAGAAAAAAATAGAAGGACAATATCAGCCCATTGCATACGCAAGCAGATTGTTAAAAGGAACAGAGCAAAAATATAATGAATGTGAAAGGGCTGCAGCTGCCACCATGTGGGCATTAGAAGAATGGGAATATTTAATAGGATTATCAAAAGTTATTATAATAGTCTGAGATTTATGGAGTTTTGAAAATAGATTTCTAACAAGGAAAAGCTCCTTCCCTTAGCACTACCAAACTTAATCAGTGGATAGTTAAACTGAATCAGAAAGGAATTGATTCTGTGAGACTTTGAAACCAGCCAGATTGAACGATAACTATTTTGAAAGAGGGAGACTCACATGAATGTGATGAAATACAGGTTGATGACAATGATAAGGCTATTTCCCTTGAAACTTATATAGAATGGAAGGCATTTTCTTTACTGATGGAGGATCTTGGTGGGAAAAGGGAGAAAGAATTACTGCCTGGGCTTAGTACAATCCTAATAGGAGAAAAGAGAAAAGGAGATCATCCCCAATGGGATGGGGGTGCAAGAGGCCGAGATACAGGCAGTCATAGATGTTCTTTTAATGTTAAAAGAACAAGAGGGGGAGGATGAGGAAACTATAATTGTCATGGATAGTGAATATGTATACAATGGATGTACAAGATTTATTCAATTTTGGGCAAAGGACAGTTTTTAAAAATGCAGATAGTAAAGACTTAAAACATCTTAGTCAGTGGAAACAAATGTGGAGCCTTATGAAAGAGCTGCCGAGGGTAAAATTCGCATGGATAAAAGCCCATCAAGATAGGAAAAAAGAAAATAAATTGGAGTGGCAACAACAAGGAAATATATATGTAGATCAACTAGTTAAACAAAGCAAGAAAGAAATAAAGACTTTCAAGGAAGAAAAAATACAAGTAGACCAATATCAGATACTGAAAGACTTATATGAAATAGGACATGAGGGAGTTAGGAAAATAATGAAAAGATCAGAAGCATTCGGTAACTGGAAAAATAAAAAGAAGATGATTAAGGATATCATTGATTCATGTGTACAGTGTAATATGGTAAAAAGAGAGTATGAAAAATCAGAAGGGATTTTGATTCCAGTAAAAGACTGGCTACCATTTGGAACTATCTATATTGATTACATAGATAAGTTACCAAAAACTAAAGAGGGGTACCAATATCTGTTGGTAAGTATCACAGCTACTATAGTAGCTGGGTAGAAGCATTTCCAACCAAAAGAAATGATGCTAAAACAACAGTAAATAAACTTTTTAAGGAATTATTTTGTCGGATGGGAGTATCCTCTATCATTTCCTCAGACAGAGGAGCAGCCTTTATAAGTAAAGAAATGGAAGAGTTAACAAAATCTTTGGAAATAAAATGGAAATTGCATATTTCTTATAGGTCGCAGAGATCGGGGAAGGTTGAGAGAGCTAATCAAACCATAAAACCTATGCTTGGGACCAAGAGAGCACGCTCTGAGACTGAAATGGAGAGGACCATATGTTATAATGGATCGCATATGGCCCACCAGCTATTTGATTGAACAGGAAGGAAAATCAAAATGGGTTCATTGTAATCAAATTAAATTGTATAAAGTTGATGAATAACAGATTTGTTTTGCAATATGTTTATTTTTTTTTTTTTTTTTTTAGGACAAACTGATGGGAAAACTGCCGCGAGGAAAGTCGGATTTGGCTCCTCCAGGATCTAATTGATATGATTACATTTTACAGGCTGCTGCATTAGCCAGATTATATCCTGTTTTTATATATATAATTGAAGGAAAGAAATTCCAGGTGGCATATTAATCGGGACCCACAAAATTCAGATTTGTTCAAGCTGCGTTGGGTTAGGGATCCCCCAGAAAACAGAGAGACCCTGCAGATTAAATGGAAACATCCAAGAAAATGAGGGAGTGGTGGATACAGCTTGTTCTTTTTAGTCTGTTTGTCAGGGAAATTGAGCTAAACCAAGAAACAACTGTACCTTCCAGTTGGGAGAAAGGAATGAAACAAAGAAATCATTCTTTTCCCCAGTGGGAGAAAAAGAAATATGCAATAACGGGTTTTTCAGCACGACCAATTGTACAAATAGTACCATTACAGAAAAAAGCATGTTATGGTATTATGGAGAACACTGATATTGAATTCAATTGTTCTAAAGTACAAGTAGTAGTAGTACAAGGCTTTTTGAAAAACACGACCAGAGGAAACTGTGAAGATCCAAGGACAAACAGAACCAGACCTTTGGGATATGTAACCTTTCAGATACCAAATGTCACTAATGAAACTGTAAAAGAAAACTTAACCACTGTAATGAAACAATGGCATACACCCACTCCTGTTGTAATTGGACCAAATTTACACCAATGGAATATTAGGTTAAATGTTACTATGTTTAATGTAAACAAAATTGAGACCAGAATGCAGCAAATACATAAATCCCTATTTTGGAAATTTGCAGAGAAAAAAGAAAAATTGTGGAAACGAGATAAAAGAGATCTGTTAGACATCATACTGGCTGGAATAGGAACAGGAGCTGGTGTAGCAAATTCTTGGGATATCGAAAAACAAGCAAATAAACTGTCCGCTTTAGGAGGACTACAGTGGAAAGTCATACACATGGCTGGGGACAATTTAGTATCAACTTTTAGGCTGCATGTTTACAATTAGAGACTTTTGAACATTTAAATAAGACACTATACGCCCTTAAGGGGAAGTGGCCGTCAAACTTTGAAAGCTGTCTCCGATGTTTTGTCATGTTTGATAAGACAGACCACTTTGTTGGGTTGGAGGGATCAAATGTTATCGGCTTTATATGGGAACTATGGAAAACGTTTGTAAAAATAGGAGAACTAGAACCGTGGATTCATACAGATTTTCAGAAATGGTATAAGATTTTGGATTATAAAGTAGAAGAATCAATGTGGCAGATAAAATTGATGACAGTAGAAAGAGCCCAAAAGATGGAGAAAAATTGGATTTGTGATATTCAATCCTTACCATTTAATATGGGAGAAAATTATTGGGAACCTTATTTGCAGTCAAACCATGCAATCTGTATGAACTCAAATATAATAAGAGTGAATGAAACCATAGATTTAGATTTCTGTGAAAAGTGGGAAACTGGATATGTATGTCCACAAGAAATAAAACAAATTGAACCATGTGCTTTTGAACTGTCAGAAGGAATATGTAGATTACGGAAAATGACTAAGAAAACATTGATTTTTGATAATGGATTGGGATGCATGTGTGGAATATCATTTCACATCTTTTCACATCTTTGGTCAGATGGAGAGTACCAAGAAGATGGGGAAATGAGATGCAAATGTAATGTGACTTATGTACAAAGTGTAAATACAGGAAAATTAGTATATGCTATGGAAACTAGAAATACCGAAGTTACTTTGAGTCTGAATGATAATAAACACAGAGTAAACATAGGGGATAATTGGGGAAGCTAGATCAATTATTAAAATATAATGAACAAATTAGAAAACATTTACAGGAACATGCATGGAACTCCAAAAAAAAAAAAAGAGTTTGTAAGGATACAGTACGAAAACGGAGAATTTCAAAGGATTGCAGATGAAGAAAGTAAATTGACTGAACACCATTGGTATGATATATTTAAAGGATATTCTCCAAAAAGCAACTGCATTTTTACATATAATGATTCACCCTATTGTATGGTTAATGTTGATTATGGTATGTATCATTATATGGCTATTATGTTTAATGAAGCGCGTGAAAAGATTTCAAAGGGATTTTGAGAAAATAAAAGAGATGTCAAAGTTTTGAGAACCAGAGGAAGAAAAAAGCCCTTTGTTGTTTGAGATGGTTCATCATTTATGTATTAATTTGCTGCTTTAGATTTGTATTAGTCCTATTAATAATAATCATATCTACTCTTTATATCTATCTATCTATATATATCCACTCTACTATTCTTTTTTCTTGTGAGACATTATATTTGTGATACTCAATTATGAATTAATTAAGTATCAAGAGGGGGTATATGTGATGAACGAATGGGTTCCGGTTGAAAGGTAAGGTCCTGAACCAAAGAACCAGAGAAATCATGGCTGCAACGCAATGCATTACTGAAGGATGGCCTTGGACAGTGGAGCAAGAACAGCGAAAGGAATGTTTATTTGGCTGAAGAAGAGAGTTGGCAAAACAGAAAGAAATTTGCACAAACAAGGTGTTCTCCAAAGTTCTCCGAGTGGTACAGAGAGCGAAGTAAGGTAAAGAATTGACGTGACACAGGATGTTTTTGACATCAATATTGGTATGTTCTGGAACTATGCCGACCAGCAAAGCATGTATTTCTGAAGAAGTGAGAAAAGATGGGTATAAAGAAGAGACAAGATTTTCAGCCTCACATGATGGCTCTAGGGCTGGGTGGCTTTAGGGCTGGTGGCTCTATGGCTTGATGGTTCATTGGCTTGATGGCTCGTTGGCTCTGTAACGCGGCACCAGGGTCATCCACCTTTGGGGATATTGGATCAGTGTTCAGCGGAGGGACTGTGAGTATGTTGAATGAATGTGTGTGTGGGAGAGCTCTTGAATACTTAAATGTGATTTTTGTAGTTTATGTCTCAATAAATGTTACATGAATAGTGATTAAACCCAGATCTGGTTTCCTAAGTGTCTTTGTTGAAGGGTCCTATAGTCTGGGACTGAATCTCTCTGGATCAAACGTACCGAAATTCTCGGTGCATGACATGTTTAGGAGGTGATCTTGTTTGAAAGAAGGAACAATAGGAATGACACCATTGTCATCTACTCCTTTAACACTGTAATTATAATCTAATTGTTTCAAGTCCCAAACATCTTAGCACAAAAGTATCTATCTACTCAGAAAGATGAACCTCTATGTACATGGTAAGCAATGACTTGGGACCACCTGTTTCCAAAAGTTGAAACTTTCCACCCAAGCTGAAATTGGTAGGAAATTGAGATATAAACGGAAGCATAATCTGGCATTCTGTTTAATAAGTTTGGTTCATGACATTGCAACTACTTTTATTTCCATTTATAACCTTTCCATAGAGGCCAAAAATGTGCCCCCCTGCTAAACCCACCCTCTAACCCTCTAATAGACAAATTTCAGAGATGCTGGAAGCAGCATGGCAGTGAGTGATGATGCATCTAGCCCTCTCCCAGTAGCAGGGCATATTGGGACTTGCAGTCGCTGGAGAGCTCCAGGTCCTCTGAGAGGCTTCTTATTTAAAAGGGAAGTATTTGAGTTAGGGACTCCTCAGGAGATGTAGACACATCTCCAAATTCAAGATCTCAACATAGAATCCTAGAGGTGGAAGAGACCACAAGCACCATTGAGTCCAAGTCTGACCATGCAGGAATACACAACCAAAACATTCACAATAGATGGCTATCCAGCTTCTGTTTGTAGACCCTCTAGAGAAGGAGATTCTACCACACTCTGAGGTACCATCAAACTGCTTTTGCCAACAGGATGTTCTTCCTAATGTTTAGGTGGAATCACTTCTCCAACAGTTTCATTCCAATGCTTCAAGGCCTAATATGAACACAAAGGCATATCTGAGGATGAAAAGCAAGATGGCACTTGATTCTAATAGTCAAGAGAGCCAAAAGAAAGGGAACCAACTTTGAGGATATGGGAAGCATACTTTAGTAGAAGAACGTGCGTCCTACTGGAATGGTTTGTTCGAGAAATTCTTAACCTGGGATCTTCAAAGCCCTCCTGCTGGAAAGCACCAGTATTGGCAGTCACAAGAATGTGGCACTGGGGTGTGCGTGCGTGTGTGTGTGCGTGTATGCTTTCGCAGATGCCAAAACAATCTGGGTGTGTGCACGCACACAGCTACCAAAACAGTTTGGATATGCACACGTCTGCAGAGGTGTCTCTTTTCTCAGGGACAAGACAGCAGGGGTTGTGGTGCCGAGGGAAACAGCAGCAGTCATGTGCGCATGCCCAACTACGGCTCTGGAAATCAGGATTGGAATTCCTACTCAGCCATGGAAGCATGCTGGGTCACCTCAGGCAAGTCACATTCTCTCAGCCTCACAGAAACGCAAAGGCAACAAATCACACCAAGAAAACCCCCATGATAGGCTTACTTTAGGAGTACCGTAAGTCACTTTTCAAATGGGAGAGACATAAGGAGAACCTCTCTGTTAGTGGCACTTTGTTATTGTGTGCCTTCAAGACACTTATGATTTTTGGCAGAAGAACAAATAAACAAACATTTTAGGGAGAATGAAATCCTAATACTATCAAAAATACAAGGAGGGAAAATATACAAAGAAATATCAGTTGATGAAATTAGTGATGCAATTAAAGAACTGAAAAGAGGATTATGACTCATTATTAATTAAAAATTATAGAACCATTTCTTTATTGAATGAGGGCTATAAAATCTTCTCATTAATCTTATCAAATAGGTTCAAGACCTGCCTGCAAGAATATATACATGAAGACCAAAATGGCTTTTTGCAAAACAAGAAATTAGAAACAATAAAAGAACGGTGCTGGATATTCTAGAACACCTGAATTATCATAATAAAATTAAAGATGCCTTGATATTCCTGGATGAGGAAAAGGCATTCAATAATGTGAATTGGGTATTTTTACCTAAAACCATGGAAACAATGAGTTTTGGAAATAATTTCTTAAATTGGATAAAAGCTATTTATTCCTCTCAAAAAGCCAAAATAATGAATGGTAATACAACAGAATTTGTTAATATTGAAAAAGGAATGAGGCAAGAATGCCCTTTCTCGCCATTAAATTTACTTATTTTTGTATTAGAAAATTTAAATAGAGTAATAAGGAAAGATAGATAGGAGGAATAAGGATTACAAAATAACTTAAAATGAAAACCTTTGAAGATGATCTAGTTATAGTGTTAGAGGACCCACTGAGTTGTTTGGATCAACTGATGACAAGAATAAGAGAGTATGGTAAAGTAGCAGGCCTTAAAGTTAATAATGATAAAGCAAAAATCTTAATCAAAAACATGAATATTTGAGAAGCAAAACAATTATATAAAAAGATCAGGATTTGAAATAGTGAAGAGGATTAAATATTTGGGCATAACCTTAACGTCTCAAAACCAACAGTTATATGAAAATAATTCTGTTAAGGTCTGGGACAAGATTTTTTTAAAATCTTTTTAAAATCTTTTTTTAGGGATGGGACGAATCCAGAATTTTCCAAATCCGGATCCGAATCCCTGGAAGGTTCTGGGAATCCACGAATCTCACGAATCTCAAATCTTTCGAATCCTTTTTTTAAAAAAGGGTTTAAAAAGCAAAGGGAAGAAGGATAATCTTGGGCAAGACACTCTCTCTCAGCCTTAGCAAAAGCCTAGACCAGTGGTTCTCAACCTGTGGGTCCCCAGATGTTTGTGGACTTCAGCTCCCAGAAGCCCCAGCCACTATGGTCAATGCTCAGGGCTTCTGGGAGCTGAAGTCCACAAACATCTGGGGACCCACAGGTTGAGAACACTGGCCTAGGCAAAGGCAAACCACCCTCTGAAGAAATCTGTCCAGGACAACGGTCATAGTTTTGCATCAGGATCTCCCCAGCTTGAAAATGACACAAAGGTCCTTTCTGCACAGGCAGGAAAATGTGGATTAATCCCTCATTTTCCTGCTTCTGTAAACAGGGCCACATACTACAGTACAGAGATAATCCAGGTCAAAACTAGATTTTCTTTGCATAGCTCCTTCTTGGCATCCTGGGGTTTGTACTTCGATGATGCTCCAGCACACTTTGGCAGAGAAGGCTGTGTCACAACTTGTAAAACTACAAACCTCAGAATTGTGTCTGAAAGAGCTTTGCAAGGGAGCTATGCAAAGGAATCTTTCATCTCTCCTTGAAATCTCAAGAAGACTGTACCTTCCAGTCAAGTGCTGAACTTAAATATTAAATATTCAATATAAATATGTTAGAATACAACTCCAGATGTAATTTCTGAAATCCTCAGCAAAGGCAATTATTACTTCAATGGAAAAAGTCACCTACTTGCCATCTTCCTTTGTTTGTCTGGTCTCTCAAGCTTTCAGGCATCCAGGTCTCCCTGGTTTTCATCTGTTCCGGTCTCCGACAAACTATTTGGTTGGTGGATTGGAAAGATTCAGTTTGCCTATTTTTGCACAGGGATTCAGATTCGCCGATCTTGAATCTTTGCCTAGGATTTGCTTGGCCCATCCCTATTAATAAGTGGTAGAATATAAATCTCTCTCTGATGGGGAGAATATCTGTGATTAAAATGATGGTTTTGCCCAAATGGATGTATTCCAGTTATGTTTTCAAATACTTCTTTTTCAAACTGACTGCAGAGAGATTTCTTAACTTTTGGGGGGCTGATGGAAAACCAAGGATAAAATGGAAGTATTTAATTGATGCTAAAGAATTAGAAGGATTCTAGATCTCAAAATATATTTTTAAGCCTCATGCTTAATATTGTTAAAGGAATGGATCACGTTAGAAAGTAAAATGTTGTTAGAATTAGAGGGTCATGAATCAAAATTTGGATGGATGCTTATTTTTGGTATGAGAAAATTAAATTTTATATGGGTTTCAAAAATCATATTATAAGAACATTAATTAGGATTTGGGACTGAGAGAAGGGCCTCTCCAGCAGATCTTGAACCCCAGGCAGGCTCACGTGGGATGGAGAATGTCACAGAGAAGCAAAACCCGCTGGCCCGATGATGGGACCACTGTAGCAGTCATTGGGAGAAATTCAGAGGACACAGGCGGACAGGCAACATCTAGAAGTGGGAGTCATTCACAGTTGTTAAAAGGGTATTGTTGGGTGATTAAAGACATCCGAGTGCAGATAACCTCTAAGGAAAGTATCCTCGCGGCCAATGGAGATCCATCAGAGCTCAGACAGTGGAAGGGAGGGAAACCACCTGACCTGGTTGCAGCGTTTCATATATTCTGCATCCTATCAGTTCTGGATGAAAACTTTGCTGAAATTTGTTGGCAATTCCTTTATTTTACTACTCAGAGGTATTTTCTTTCTTTCTTTTTCCTAAAGTTGCATCATTTCCTGGCTTCAGCCTTCTCCTTCTTTGGCACCCCACTGTCTCTCCCATTCCCTCCTTCTTCTGGCATCTCCTCTGCCTTTCACCTGCATCCCTCGCAGGCCTCTTAAACAGCATCCCAGGGAAAGGCTGTAGGGTAACTAAAGAAAGACTTTTAGGCCATTTTGGCTGGTCATGAATTAAGTTTCAGTCATCCTGTGGGGACAGTCACCCCCTCAGCTGAACCTCCCCCACGGGACTGTGGTGAAGGAAAAAAAGGAGGGTGGAGTCAGGATCTTGTGGACCTCCCAGAACCACTGCTCACACCCACAAGGGAGGGGTTGTTTGCCCCAGGGGTTCATCACCCCAAAAGGAGCTTTGGGCTCCTCCCTCCTCCTCTCTCATGGCGGCCCCCTTCTTGGTTTTGGCTTCATGGGCTCTCCTTTCCTTCCAGAAAATCCCAGCTCTCTCCATTCTCTGCTCATGTAAAATAACTCCCTCTCTCCCTCTAGTAACCATGTTGGTTTAAATGTCTCCTGCATGATATCTTGATTTTACAAATTCTTTTATAGTTGAGGTCCCTCCTCCTCTAAACTGCAGCCCAACCTTGGATCTGTGAGTGTGTCCCAGAGATTAAGAGGAAGGGGGGAGAGTGACCAAATGGGAGTCAGGTCAGCTTCAACCCCCCCACCCTTCCTTTGCCCTATAAATAAGGAACAAGAGAGTCTTCCCTCTGCCCCACACTTCATGAGGACTGTGATGTCCTGTCTGTTTATAAAAGCCTATCTGGGCGACCAATCTTCAGGCCTGCCTCGGAATCCAGCTTTCTTGCGGTAGGGAAGTTGGGCACTCAGAACCTACATCTAGCCACCAGCACCGTACTTGCAGCATCCCCAGCCCTCGGTATACATCATCAGGCTTGGAGCCCAGCTCTGGGTCAGAGCAAAGGGGGGATTTCTGCAAACCATCTGCCAAGTGGAATCCCATCCTGTTATGGGATGACTTTGGCGGTTTGTCTGCTAACTGGAGGCCAGCCTCATTCCGGAATGACTTTGAATATCTGATTCCAGTCTCATTCCGGGATGACTTTGGCTATGCCTTGCCTGAGGGCCAGTGGATTGATGCGGGTTCTGAATTCACTGCCTCACTACCTGGATGGGCCCTGGGAAGGCCAATACCGCTGTATTCCTGGGAGCTATTTAAACCCTCGCTCCCCCACAACCTTTCTGGTTACAGCGAAAAAAATTTTTTAGAGTTCAACTTGAACTCCCATCAGGTACTTGTTACCCTGATTTCTGGGGGTCCCGCAAGGGAAACCTAAGTGTGCTCCAAATAATACAAGTTGGGAATTAGCAAAGAGCACGAGCCAGCACTATGAGAGGCAGAGCAATGTAGGGAGATCTTTTACCCAATGTCTACGAGGTCAGGCCGAACCACGGAGCAAACAGAAGTAAAATCATAATTGCAGTTTTTATTAAAATACAGCCAAACAAGTATATGCAACACACTCACACAGAGATCTATAGAAATAAAGGTTGGAGTTGGATAGAGGGATTTTTAGAGGAGGCAGTTGTTTGGGAAATACTACACTTGTCCTGAAGCCTGGGAACTCTAAAGAGCACCACCCACCTAGAACCGTCCAGCCTTATGGTTTGGTAACCAGCCACCAAACCAACCATCTTTTTGCAGGCTCCCTCCAAAGACCGCGGCCACTACTGCCTTTTCCCCTGCCCACTCTGCTGTGTCCACAATCTGCTCCATCACAAAGCATCCATCCAAAAGGAAGGAAAGAGGGGTGGGACAAGACGATCAAACTCCTCTCCCAAACACTGATCATCATGGAGTGTTGCACCTGACATCATCCATACTGGCCTCTTCCCCAACAACATCCAGCAAGAACAAATCCTGCCTGTAGCACCTTGCGCCACATGGGTTCAGATCCATATAATTTCTTGTGTCCTTTTGTGTGTAATGTGCTGCCACTACAGTTCACAATGTATATGTAAAACTTCTTTTCCTTGGCCAAAATCAGACTTCAGAAACACTTGGATGAGTTTTTGTAAACATGTTTTCCTTCTTGCTCTGCATCTGCACTTTGAGCCACAAAGAAAGTTGAGGGTGTTTTAGAGGGAATGCTTCTTTCCCCTGTCGATTACCCAAATCACAGGGATTTATTTCTATTCCTGCAAATACTCAAGAGATTCTCCTGAAGATAGCATTTGAGGCCAAGAAACTAAGCATCAGAATCAACAGGTGGCAGCTCCTTGCAGTTTGGCTGAAATAGCTGGGGCTTTAAATATCTCCCTGTCTTCGTGTTTGGTCCCAGTTTTTGGAAGGCAGGGGAACGATGTTTGTGGGGAGCACCATACAACCTCCTCCCCCTTCAGAATTGAAGTCTTTACAACCATCACATTTCTGTAGTTTCCGGTTTGCAGGGATTTGGGGCCTCATCTGAACAGCAGTCTATGGAGGGATGTGTAGCAAGCAGGGACACACCATGGCCTCGCTCCTGCTGCTGCTGCTCCTGATCTCACTACTCCTGCCTCTTTCAGCCCATGAGATGTCAGACGCCAAATGTCTCTTGAATCTAACAAAGGATGGTCATGAGGCACAGAATTACTACCGCCCAGCAGACTATGTCATCAGTGGAATCATATCCACAAAAACTGTCATTTATCAAATCCCTTTTGACTTTGGTGAGACCCCCAAAAATACGATTTATAGGTCAGTGGTGTTTTTTTTCTTTAAAAAAAGATAGCTACTTAGTTGGAATGATTCTTTGTAGGTTTGGGTGCCCCTTGCCTAGGGCCTCACAATTTTAAAGAGATTTGGTTTCATTTCCAACATTCAGAATCACAGAATCCTAGAGCTGGAAGGGACCACAAGGGCCGTCTCATCCAACCCCTCACCGTCAGAGTTGGATATCATAAACCTCCACCTGCAGGCCCTGAGATCACAATGCTGCAATATGGTTATTTTCAAACAGAAGTCTTACAGAGATTTATCAGGACCTGAGAAGGTCATTCAGAAAGAGGAAACAGTACTAATATCATGAGGAGGAACTTTTCTTCATTCATTGCAACGTCCACTAATGAGTAGTGTATCTGTGTTGTTTCTACTGATAGTGTTTCTAAATTCTAGGCAGGAGTCCTAGCTGTTGCTTCTACTGGTATCACTGGGTTATGACAATGCTCGGCCATGAAGTGGATCTCTTAATTGGCTTAAGGACAGTCTATAAAACCATTATGTTGACACAATGGGATTATTATGCTTATATTGTGTGGAGTTATGTTACAAATTCTTGAACAATTCACACCTGTATGTTCATTTATAAAAAGGATTCATACATTTTGGTAGTTACAGGTTTCGTACCTTAATTAGACTACCTGATTGCTAATTATATACATTTTTAGAGTTTTTTCTTAATGACAAGGGAGATCAGAGCAAGAGGTGACTTTCTTCTTCTCCTCTTTTCTATTTCTGACCTTTTTTTCTTTTAGAGTTATAGTGCCAAAA
>CAOKZL010004072.1:0-50539 GCA_948472985.1 Iguana delicatissima
CACTGACTATGCTTGCTTGGTCTGCTAGGTATTACAGCTCAACAACAAAAAGAGGACCACACAATCCCTACCTCTTGCAGAGGGCTAACAGAGAATGGTGATGAATGATCAGCCAATGGCAAGTAAAGTCTAAATATAGAAAGAATGAGGCATGCTTCGAAGCAGTAGGAAAATTTTCAGAGGACAATGAGATTGTGAAGGGGAGAAAGGAATGAGAAGGGTTAAGAGAGATTTATCAGGATTAAAACAATTTAGGGCCATGGTAGCATTTCAGATCCTTAGGCTGAAAGAGAACATGAGAAACCCAAGTGCAATGAAGCAGAAAATGTGGGGAGAACAGACTATAACACTGGGAAAGGGTTGTTTTTTTAAAAAAAAAAGACCATGCCTTTTGCACTGTCTTTCTGCATTGCTTCTCCTGCATTTTTAAGGTCAGAATTCTGCAGTCAGGTCCAGTTCTTAACCAAAACTCTTGCCGTGTCTTATGGCTTATATGACAAAAAGCAGAGATGCTGACAGACAATGATGCAGATATAATGATGTAGAGGGGATTGAGCGAGTGATAGAATTTGTCAGGTGATAGAGTAAGCAAAAGAGTATACTGGGCACGTAAAACAGAAGCTTCAGAGTACTGCTGAACTGTTGTATACCTTCTGGTCATTTTCGACCTATGGCCACCTTAAGGTGAACCTGTCACTGGGTTTCCGGGGGCTGACCTCTGATTTAAGGTAAGAATCCAAATGAAGCCTTTTTAAACCAGGCATTTTTGTGCAGTGACAGAAATCTCAATTTGAAAGAGATTCTTTTTTCTTTAAGAAAGTCATTGCAATAGTTATCCCGAGGCCACTTGCTGAGAATAAAGCTCAGTTTCAGTAGCCATTTGATACTGCCATTTTATTGCTTTCTTTGATTTGTTTGCAACCCGATAGCCAAGTGAGATAGTTCAATGATGTCAGAACCTTAGTTTTCAAAGTAAATCTTGAAGAATGAATCCACCTTTTGACAATGAAAGCCTTTACCATATTGTCTAAATATTAGCAGACAATGGTATTTCAAACATACTTCCAATAAATCAACACACCACTTTTTCAGCTGACATTTAAAAGCAGTGAAAAGGTAGAGCTAAAGCTCTACTGTGTTTCACCTATACATGAAAGGTTTATACCTTCACTATATTAGTGTTTATCAAACAGTCCTTACATTTGACTCCAGGATGCATGTATTTTGGAACTGTCCAGTTATACTACGCTTTTATAAAAATATTTTTAATCCAATTAGCACAATGCCTAACTGCTCAATGCTGCAAAATCTTGAAGTACCATTATTATGTTATCTCATAGACTTGGCTAATAACATTGATTCTGAAATTTAGGTGCCTATGGCACCTAAAGCACACTGGAAGACAGTGGCTATTCTATTGATATCTCAATAGTATAGTGGAACACTGTTACCTCAGCCAAAATTAACCTATGGGAGATCAAATATACAATACAGAAATAGCTTTATGGACATTTATGTGTAATGGTTTAGAATACTATGTATCAGGACAACATTGAAATGTTATTTCTTTGCTGCAGAATAGTTTTCTCTTCACTTATGAATAGCTTTGATGCTATTGTTCCATATAATATAATGTGCTTTTTAATATTGTATATAAAAAATAATGATCTTAAAAATTTGCAATACAAAAAACTCCTTGGGCTTGATTCAACGTCACACTGATGGAAACAATTTTTGTCAGTAGAACCAGGAGGTGGACAATTCTATCTCCTCCATGCATACATCCTCAAAATTTGCCAGAGAAGGCAAGAAAATCCTCTGGAGAAACCTTAAAGGCAGTATAGTGCACTCCAGGGGGGGTGTCCCTCTGCTACAGGATGTCCACTGCCAGAACACTGGATTTAACCCATGGTCTTTAGATGCACTTTATTTTTATGTGTGAATCAATTAGAAAACTACTTTGTTTTAGGCCATACTTACAGATACACTTTAAAAACATCAGGAGGCATTATTCTGAAGAACCACTGAATTTCAAACACCAGGAGAGACATCCTTTCCACATTCCACACACCTCTCATGTAACAGCATCCCTGTTTTGTAAAGCAATTTAGCTGCTTCCAAGCCACAAGAGATGTACTAAACCACTATTCGGAGCTGGGCTCTGTCTGCAGCAAGTATAGTCCAAAACAAGTTAAGTGTACCAGAGACATTGTTTTAATTTTTTTGTTTAAAAAAAATATCCATCTTCATCCTGATTTTCACAACTTTTTCTAATATTTCATTTGTTTGGCACATTTCTGTTAATTAAACCAAGTACACCCCAGAAACACAGTCTATTACAGTCATTCCTCATTCTTCCCTCTACCTTTACACTTAATTCACACTGCATATAAACAACTTCTAATTAATGAACATTTACCAGTCGCAAAAGAAACTGCTTAAAAGCACAAAACAAGCTGAAGGATTATATAGAGTTAAAAATATTTTGTAGAAGCTGCATTTGCAGATTCTGATTTAAATCCTTGCTTTCATTCTCATTCCATACAATATGGTTATTCTGTTTATGAGCAACATAATCACTGAATGCATACATTTTAATCTGAGTGGTCTTTGGAAAACTTAAATGAATGGACTTTTGCTTATGCAACTGGACTTGCTCCCTCCTCTTCCTTGAATCTTGTTCACCCGAAATGTGCCCCAGCATGCCCCCTAATCCTGCAAAGCAGATTAGAGGGTGAAGAAGTGTGGTAGTGGTGAAGAAAGATCTGCTGCACTTGTAATAATGACATCCTGCCATATCACTTAATCTTAGTCTGTATTTCATTAAGCACATCCCCCACTTCAAAGGAGATGAACCACCCAGCTACACATTTGGCTAAGTGCCAAGTTAAAAGAAAACGTCCATGGGTAAACTGATGATGTAGTCAACAGGAGAGGCTCCTTGTTCACTGAGGTTTTGTATAGCCCGGTCGAGAGTGGAAGTTTACGAGCAAGAGGATTTAATGATAACACTCAATAAAGTTATAGAGAGAACAGCAGAAGGAACCTGAGTTTTATCAGTAGAATAGCAACTGCTTGAAGATCTCTTCCAGGAGTGATATGGTCCATTTGGGTTTGGTTCAGAGTTTGAAGGACTGGGACTAATCCTAATATTGACCCAGGAGAAGGAGTATTAAGTTCCCATGACAATTTTCAGGGCAGCAAAATGTCTTGAAAGTGTTGGGCACATCCCTATAAATTCAATAAAGTTTTTAATATATCTTGAGTGGAAGTTAGGAAAACAATGCAAGAAGATGTACGCTTATCACATAACCAATATGGTCATTTACACAATGCCAAATGTATGGATTTTTCTAAAATTGACTTTTTCTGATACTGACTTGCTCAGAAACTCCTTTGTTTCCAGGCTTTCTTTGTCTTCTTGGTTTACTATCTGCTTAATTGGCTGAGGTTTCCCAAGTTCGGTTAAAATTCCCAAACTAGATTTATAGGATTTGGCAGCCACGTTATTCAAAACAAAAACGCTTTAAATGTTCTACTCATTAGAATGTCACTGTGATCATCTTACTAACTTTTAGTTGTTACTTTCAGAAATACTAGTACAATATTTGTTTTTAATTTCCAAATGCATTTTTTCTGAGTAAATTCTATTAAAACATGCTCTGTTTCTTGGATTAAGACACTTTTTTGACTATAAGGAATCTACTATTCTGCTTCCCCATGAAAAGTAGCTTACTGAAGAAGGTAAAATTGCTACCAACATATTCAACTCCTCCCATCTATTTACGAGATGCTACCATTATACAATGCGAATGCAGGTAGGACAAAGGTTCAGGTTTTCAATATCTGAAGCCTTACAGCAAATTAATACAACTCAGCTTCCCTTCCCTCTTAACTAGTTGATTTCCAATGCTTCAATAATAGCTGAAAGTATGTACAATTAAGTGAATGTATTAGAAATATCGGGTATAATATTAATTGGGCTCCATGACAGAAAACATGGATAAAAAATCTTAAGTGTATTCTTTTGTTATAATTTTGGGGGGGGGGTTAAAAATGATGTATCAGTGGTATTTCTCACCAACCAAACTGGCAAGAATGTATAAAGAAATTAATAATTTATTATTGGAAATGTGAAAAAAGAGCTGGTTCATTTTTTCATATGTGGTGGAAGTGTAGAAAAAAATATGTATGATGATTAGATTTCACTTGCAAAAAAATCTTAAAAGTTCAAATAGAACTAAAACTGGAACTTTTTTCCTTGGGATTATTGAGGAAAGTGTGACATGAGAAAAAGGGCATGGAAGGTAAATATGGCAAAGTTAATATGGCACATATTGAGAGCAGCACGAATAGGTTTTGCTAAATGTTGGAAAGAAAGTGACAGTCTTTCAAGTAGTAAAACTGAATTACTATGTCGCGGACTGATGCAGATCTAAAAAGTGTGTCACCAACATGAGAAGCTTGGAAAGCTCTGTAGTAGAGCATGAAAAAAGCCAACGCATTTCCAAGATGGAAAGGATATACATGTCATTACCACTAGCATTGTATATGCTTTCCAGCAAACTTTAGAAAACTAATAGCATCATCTTAAAAACAGTTACTAAAATTTGAATCTCAATCAGTCCAATGGGAGCCACTTCCAGGTATGAGCATATGGGACAGAACTGAAAACTCCCTGGAAAGTGATGTAGCATTTTAGAGAAATACTTTGTAAGATAGAAGCAAAATACACCTTTTAACAGCACTTCTCAGCTTTTAAAAAGTTGGCAGTTTGTTGCTCCAACTGCATCCACTTATTTGAGAAAGATCTGACTGGTGTGTATTTTTAAAAGCTTCTTAATATTAGCAGAGACAAATAAAATATGTGGGTGAGTCAAGTAATTAAGATAAATTGGGAAACACATTTATGTGTTTTTGACATCACAAATACCTCCTGAATGCTTCCAGTGACCTCCAAAAACTGATCAAACTATGATAAAGGGCAATGTCACAGAGACTAAACACAGAGAGATGCAAGCTTTGTCTGAGTTCATCCAAAGAAAGTCAGCAAATTGCCATGTCACACAATTTTATACTTCTCTTGAAGTAAATGTGCCTCTTTGCCCTTTCACTCTGGGCAGATTACAGGGAAACCTCAAAGAACAGGGGTTTATCATAGAAATAGTAGTTTGAAAATTGGTCTGGAATGCATATTTCCCCTTTCTTTTAAATTAATAATTGTTATTATTGATGTTATTTTAATATTTCCACCCAAACTTTTGATTTAAAGGATTACTTGTGATGGAAAAACTCAATATAAAACCATATTAAAAACAACCATCAAGTTTTAACATATTCTAGTTTTTACCTTCTCTATTTCTTTTTCTAAAGCACTTTGTGTTCCAAGAGTTTTACTTATCACAAAGCTGTGTTTTCTTTTAAATCAGCACACACACTGAAATGGGGATGTTCACAGTCAAGATTTGTTAAATGTCTGAATGGAAAAGAGGTTGGAGCAACTTTTTATATTGGGAAGATGGTAGTTTTGAAAGATGGCTGAGAAAATCACAACATAAATATTCTGTAAGTTAAAGACTCCTGATGCAACACTGTACTAGTTTAAGGCTGGAATAGCACAAAATAAGCTGCACTGAATTAAGGAAGACGAATATCTCAATAAACTTGCTTAGGACTATCTGGCAAAGATTATTTTGACTGCATATAAGCCTGCACAACTTCAAGAAGCCTGTACCTGTCTCTTGCACCAATGAAGTTTTCCACATAGCTTAAATGTATAGCGTTCTACATGGCTATGAAGTTCTATATGGTTTAAACATATACACATCTTATAAAATGTTTGTGACAATGGATCTCATCTGAGCACAATTAGGTGACTAATGGAAATTTCAACTCTGATTAGAATATGCTTGCATAGAATTTTCAGAATACAGCCAGCCTTGTGAGGTATATGGAAGCACAGCCATCACGAATTGGTCCAACAGCAAGTTTAAAAACTTTTCAAAGCTCCAAGGTCCCAGGACAGTAATAACACAATCATTCCTCATGGTGCTCCTCACCACATTCCAACTCCTCAGTGAGGTGGGTAAAAAACAAACAAAATGCTTTCTCAACTGTGTCAACAGAATTGTTTTTGTGTTGTCCCTCATAACACAGTTTTATGTCTTTTTAATGTAAAATGCTGAGAAAATACTTAATGAAAAACAGTATAACAATCATGTAATCATTGTTCAAATGATTCATCTCAATTTAGCAATTAAATTCATTTGGGATATACCCATACTATAAAATTTTACCAGTTTGATACCACTTTCAGTATCATGGAATACTGGGTCTGTAGTTTCCTGGAGTATTTAGAATTCCTTGTCAGAGAGCTACAGTGTTGGAGTTCAAAGGAGTACTTAAAAAATTCTAAGTCTCTTAACTAAACTAGAGAATTTGAGAATCCACAGCATGGAGCCACAGCAGTTGAAAGTGGCCTCAAATTCTTGTAACTACCTTATAACGATACAATATGGATAAACCCTTTATTTATCTAAACTATTACATGGAGAACTCATTTCATTTACCACTTCATTCCAAAAATTTTACACCAACTAAGAACAAGAACATATACATTTGGCTTCCTAGCTCCCCAGCATGAAGGGGTTCTCATATATACCAGGCATGAGGAAAGTACAGTCCACAATCCCATTTTAATTCCTCCAAACCTCCAAGAGATTCTCAAAGTCTGCAGAAGCTTCTCCATGTTTTCTTTTCACTCAATCTTTGGGCTAAAAAGACCCTCAGCTGTTCAAATCTATTCCCAATGTGGCGTGTGTTTCTTCCTACAGTCTTGATTACCTCCTTCCAAATAGATGGATGGATGGATGGATGGATGGATGGATGGATGGACAGACAGACTCCAAATCACCTGAAATCATCTGAAACAGAAGTGAAATCTCACAACTTCCAGTATGGGAAAACTACGTCCAGGCAGTCTAAGAATAAATACTGCCTACCCAGGTGCCCACAGATTACTTCCACATAGAATATCTCACTAAAGAACACACAGAGCTCTTTCAAAAACTGCTGTATTTCCAACAATTAGTTTTCCAGCAAGGCAAGATGGAACCTGGATTTGATTGCCTCTACCTTTCACTAACTAGTGAGATTTTAGCCATTTTAAAATGTTCCCTGTGTGCACTCTTGGCTGCTCCAAACTCCACACTTCGCTGCTTGTGTCATGTCCCTTATGTCATTTTCATTGCATCTGTTTGATACATCAGAATAAGACTAAACATATCCATTCTCCCCACATTTACTCCAAAGAGGAACAAAGGCAACCATTTCACTCTGCAAAGGATGAAGCCATGTCAGCCCAGGATTCTGGAAAGTACTTTTTGAAAGTACAGATTACCCTTGTATCACAGTAGATGTCACAAGACCTAGTAGGTGGATTTCATGGGAAATGTGCACTCTTTCTTGGAAAAGATATACTGAAATTCTACATGACAGGATACCATGAGGGAAAAGAATGACCTGTTGAACTTCTCTATCACCTGCATCTCCATAAACAGGGCTTTTCTCAATTCACCTATCTACTTAATTAGATGGAACTTACTACTGAATAATGATGTGTTGTGTCACACTAAGGCCATTTCCGCACGACGAAGCTCTTCCGCGTTGTCTCACTGAAATCCCAGGTCCAGAAGGGAGCGTGTCAGCAATGCTCCTCTCTGCACCCGCTCAGTCCATGTGAAATAGAAAGCAATGGCGCCACGTCTTCCTTCCGCAGCACAGCTGGGCTTTTTCCATTGCTGCGCTATGGAAGGAAGCGTCGCCAATGCACTTCCACATCTTCCGCACGGCCAGAAGTGATGAGAGCACAGCAGGATTGCAAGTGCGAAATGGATTTTTTCCGTTTTGCAAAAACTGCACAAGTGCGACGCTCCGCGACAGGATGGCAGTGGGATGGCAATGATGTCATGTGGAAGCACAACCTGCTGACCGCTGTCATCCTGTGGCAAAAACGCAACAGCGACGTCATGCAGAAAGGGCTTATGAAACTCATACATCTCTTAGAGAACCACTTTTGGAACATTTTGCATACAGGAAGATTTCTGACATCTTTCTCATTTTTCTCCAAAAATAGCCAAGTTGCTTTCTAAACTACAACTTTGCTGCTGCTGCTGCTGGTACCACAACTGCCAGGTGGCCCTAGTTGTTCCTGCACCTGTAGGACTGTGGGATAGATGCATCTCCTTGCACACTCAGCCCTTTGAAGCAGACTCAAAAGTTTCTGCCAGCAAGTGGTACCCACCCCAGCTGTAGCAATTGAAGCAGCTGACAAATAAAGGTTTGACACTGGCAAGGGGAGCCCACCCTGCAAGCCTGTGTAGTACCTGGGGTTGTCCTTTTAAGTGAGCTACTTCAGGGGAACGCAAGGGCATGCACTGATGCCCAAAAGGAGGAGAAAGGCTGTGTACTTTCTATATTTAATTGTAGGCTGCCTGAATCTAGGCTGTGTTTTCAAAAGAGAGATGCTCTGTCTCAGGAGACAGCCAATACAATTGTACAAGTCAGAGGAAAATACTGAAGGCGAAGACAATTATAATTTAACAGAGCGGGGAAAAAGAACACTATGCTAGTTGCCCCTAAACTGCCCTTCACTTCAAATAACCTGGACAGCTTAGGCAACCTGTTCACTCCATCCCATCACTCTGTCAAGTATGCATGGTAGGAATGCTCGTGGTGGCTGCTCCCAGGCTCTGGAATTCTTTTCCTAGAGAGGTTAGGCTGGCAACTTTCTTGTTATCTTCACGTAGGCAAGGCAAAGATTTTTTTTTTTTTTGTATTGGGAGGCCTTTGAGGTGAGGTAAGGGAGGCTGTCATGTGCTGCTTTCTTTATAATTGCTCTTGCTCTTTTTCATGGTTTGCTTTTAACTGCTTTTAATTTTATTGATGGTTCAATTATATTTTTAACTTTTGTATGATGACAATTTTTTTAGCTGTATCTGTTTTAATTTTGGTAAGCTGCCTTGAGTCCCAGATTAGGAAAAGGTAGGGATATAAATAAAGATGGAAATCACCATTACCACCACCACCACCACCACCACCACCACCACCCACTATATCAGCATAAACAGTTATAAATCTTGCAGTTATTCTACCTAACTCTTATTTTTTCCCCAAACGCCAACACAAGAGTAAAGGATTAATTATTAGTGCAAATTAATGCTTCTATATGGCAACAGGGAAAGACAAAATCCCTCAGATAATCAGTGCTTGGAATGCTCAACAGTACATTTTAAAGATGTTTTAAATGACTGAGAGACACTGACAAGTAATTTGAAAGCAGGCTAGAAATATCACAGAATTGATAATGAAAAACATCACACATTTGTATGCAAAGCCATGGCAGGAACTATTTTGAAAAAAAAAATAATAATCTGCAAACTCCATTCAATTAAAAATAAAATTGGTGTGCACTTACAAGATCTACTGTCAGACCTCATTTCCGTCCATTTAATTATCAAATGCGTGAAATGAAACTTCATATAGCAACATTCTAAGGAGTGTAAATGAATGGAGAACAATACTGTGTGTGCTTTTAATTTTTATTTACAGCTGTTTATAGAACTGGTGGATCTAGTGACATCTATCGGCTCCTCTAGAATGGTATAAAGAAACGTGAATTTTTCAAAGGGGCTCCCTGGCCTTTGCCAGATTTCACTGTTTGTTTTTGTTTCTATGTCCACACATTCCATTCTTTCAGTGGGGGCATTGTTTATACTGATTTCTTGGATTTTCATCAGGATTCTTCCAGAGGATTCTTTTAGAGACAAAAAATGGGAGCACAGTTTGCTGAGTGAGCCTACGG
This sequence comes from Iguana delicatissima, assembly GCA_948472985.1. Classification (NCBI taxonomy): domain Eukaryota; kingdom Metazoa; phylum Chordata; class Lepidosauria; order Squamata; family Iguanidae; genus Iguana; species Iguana delicatissima. The sequence continues at coordinate 9,863 of CAOKZL010004072.1, forward strand.
TCTGAAGCGCAAATTTGTCTTTCTTTCTTTTTACTTTTCTTAGAATTATAGTGCCATAGTTGAAACATGAGAGCCAGCATGGTATAGTGGTTTGAATGTTGGACTACGACCTTGGAGACCAGGGTTCAATTGCTCGCCTGGCCACAGAAACCCAATGAGTGATCTTGGGTGCATCACACACTCTCAGTCCCACAAAATTCCAAGACAGGTTCACCTTAGGGTTGCCATATGTCAGAAACAATTTGAACAACAGTGCAAATGTGCCATTTCAATGATGTACTGGTACACTATAACTCTAAGCAAAACCAAAAGAAAAGAAAAAGAGAAAAAAGGAGGGTTTTTTTGTTTTTGTTTCAGTATGTCTTGGAATCAAAAAGAAACCCATTTGAGGGTGAGAAAGTTGTAGCTGATGCTGGGAATGGGCAGAAAATAATCCAAGACAACATAGATGTTGTTTGGGTTTTTAAAAAAAACCCTCAAGAAATGCAGCAATAAGGAGCCCTGGTGGCGCAGTGGTTAAATGTCAGTACTGCAGCCACAATGTTGTTAGTTTGATCCTACAGCCTTCCATCCTTCTGTAGGTCGTTAAAATGAGTTCCCAGCTTGTTGGAGGCAATTAGCTAAACACACTGTATACCGCTTAGGTAGCGCTTTGCACTGATAAGTGGAATAGAAATGTAACTGCTATTGCTATTGCTATTCAGCCACTTTCTAACACAACTACTTCATCTACAAGAGTGTTATATTACCTCCCACACAGTATGTGTGGAAATTGCCATACACTTTTACCTTTTGTCACAAATATTGCTACCAAGCCACATCACCCATTCCCTGGGGTGAGAATTCTCTGGTCTTCCAGATGTTGATATATTATAACCCCAGGAGACATGGCTAGATGAAGCAACAGTGAGGGCTGATGGGATCTGCAGCTCAACAATTTCTGGAACACTGCAAAAAAACCCACACTGCTATAGTCAAGCATTTGTTTTTCTTTTTGAGCTCCTTTTATCTCCCTGGAATTTCAACTTGTCAATTTCAGCACAGTGTATTAGAGCAATACTTCTCAAACTCTGGTCCTCCAGATGTTTTGGATGTCAGCTCCCAGGCCACTTGGTCAATGGTCAGGAATTATGTGATTTGAACATCTGGAGAATTAAAATTTGAGAAGCACTGTGTCAGAGGATATATGGTTGGTAAAAGTATAAATATTTCATCCCACTACTTTTGTTACTTCATATATCAGACGAGGATTTTTCATATTTAATATGGTAATGTAAATCATTTCAACTAAAAAAACACACCTTTCTAATGCTCACTTTCCACTTCCGTGCATAACTGTGCATTACTGTTGCTGTATGTTATAAAGTTGCTCAACAGATAGGTGTACATGAAAAATAATTTATAACATTGCAAGCTATATTTCATTTAATACAATTATACAGCTTTCAGCAAGGCAGAAACACACACTGTGAAAACTGTAGGCTTTCTACGCTACGGCTGTGTGTGTGTGTGTGTGTGTGCGCGCGCGCGCGAGCGCGTGCATGTGTATTACCAACCTTAGATCGGCAATTCTTAAAACTTTGGTTTTCAAGATGTTTTGCACTTTCGTTCCCAGAAACTCTAGACAGCATGACCAAAGGTCAGAAATCCTGGGGTTTAATTTCAAAACATCTAGAGGACCAAAGGCTGAGAAAAACTGCCATACATAAAGACCACTGATTTTATTTCAGAAATGATAACCATTATTTTCCTTAAATCAGAGCTGTCCAATGGTCAGTTTGTCCAGTCATTTTAAATTATAATAGATATGAAAAGGTTTTCACCTTCTAACTTACCTCCTACTGTTAAGCAATTAGTTAATGTAATGAGCAAACTGCCTGTGAAAACACTTTGATATATTGAGACATTTTTCCATTGAAATAAATAACATAATAGGTAGGTAGGTAGGTAGGTAAATAGGTAGGTAGGGAGAGAGAGAGAGAGAGAGAGAGAGAGAGAGAGAGAAATTCCTACTGTATTTGTCAAATTCACGATGTCAATTTGCAATCAGCAGCTCTGAGTCATGACGAACACAGATTCTCTCCAGTAATAGAAAAAATATGACTCTTCATCAGTTGTTCAGAAATGCAAGAGGAAAGGTGTTGTTGCACCCATTTCCTGCTTATGAGTTTCTCCCAGGCACCTGGTTGGCAAGTGTGTGAACTGAATGCTGGGCTAGGTAGGCCTCTCAGCCAGTAGGGCTATTCTTTCATTCTTGACATCTTTAAGCAAAAGTAATTCCAAGTTTAACAAGTGACCATTTAACATCAAGTCAAACAATTCTGATTTCATTTGAGAAATACATGTTTCCACTTACATTTGTGTCATGCAGTACAACCGACTGCTTTATTAACATCTGGTTAAATAAAGCAACTGCCCTTTCCCGCTCCAGAGGCATTTCAGCTAAAGTGTAGTGACCACTAATCAAGCCTCTACAGCGTTACAAAAGGTAAGTTTTGCAATTCTCACAACTGTGGCCTCACCTTGGAAGAACTGTAACGTGTTATCAAATAACTTGGAACCCACTTTTTGAAAGGTTCCACCCTTTCACAACTACAGATAAAATATAATGGTGGAAAATACAACAGAAAACTAAATTATAGAAATGATTTGGCTAGTGATTCTCATAGTCAGAGGGGGAATGTGTTCACTTTACACCAACATCAGTCATACATACAATACGGTATCTTTCCTTACAAACAGATTATCATTCACACTCATTGCATGCCTCATCTTCTTTCCCAGGATATCAAGAACAGATAACCAGCACAAATTGATTTTTTTTTAAAGAAGATTGGGCGAAACATACATACATATGTGTACACTGCAAAGCAATCCTATTTGTTTTGGTTTTTTAAAAAATTGGTATGCATTAATCTCAGACAGTCTTGCAGAATGTGACCTTAGCCCCTCACAGTTACCATCTATGCTGAAGTGAGTGGCAACCAGGCCAGGGAGCTCCACAGTGATGGTGCCCAAATGTGGAATATTTTCCACAAGTGATGTTTTCCTGGCACCTACTGTCTTATTTTCTCAGTACCAGGAAAACATGTTTTATATTCAAAGGTCATTTAGCAATTTTTACATCCTGTTTAATTTGGTTTTGGGCTGTTTTTATACATGTTATTACTAGTTTTGGTGCCATTGTATTTTTATCAGTTGTAATCTGTTTTTCTGTGTTTTAAAGCTGTCCTGTAAAAAAACAAATCTTTTTGAAGAGAAAGATGTAAGATATACATGCTTTACTGCATAAACTACAATATAGATGTTTCTTAAAAAACTATTGCAAAAGTCTGGATTATGAATTTATACAAATAATATACCACTCCCCCCTACATGAAACCATTTCTTAATAAATATTTTATTTGCAGATGCAGTAAAATAAACTCTCTCTCAGTATCACAGTTCGATGATGGCTTTGTATTAGCTATAAATAATCTAATTCAAGTATGAGTTGCAGGCTGAAACTTCCTTCAAACATGTTTGCGCCAAATGTGTAATCATTACTCTTTCAGGTCATCTCATCCAAAATTAGCCTTTTAACCTAAATTGAAAAGAACAAAGTTAAAATACTGGTGTAAGTATGACTCAAAGGTGTCAATTTTCAATGTGGTATTTGGGAGACATACACAGATCCTTTCACAAAATAACGGGATTAGTCAACATTCCCTAGATACTGCTTTGAACATTTACCACACAGAGTTCTATCCGTTTGAGATGCTGTAACTACAGTGGTTGAAAGAAACTACACTTAAAAGAAGATTACAAGTTCCCTGGAGATATCATGTAAATGACAACGTACAAAGGAGGAGCACACAGAACTCAAGAATCAAAAGGGGTGGTCTGAACAAGCGACTTCTTTTTTATCATTATTTTCCTGCAACACGCAATATCGTGGCAGGAATGGACTTCTCCAGACAATCACTTTATAGAATTTGAAGGTAGGCTGGAAAAAAGTTCATATTTGTTCTCAAGTAAGGGCCTTTCCACACTACACTGTTATAGTGTTATTATTCCACTTTCAACATCCTATGGAATCTGGGGTTTGCAGTTTAGTGAGGGGCATTTAGAATTCTCAGCCAGAGAGCTCTTTGGCCTCAGGAAACTACAAACCCCAGAATTCCACAGGATGTTGAAAGTGGAATAACAGCATTATAACGGCATAGTGCAGAAAGGTCCTAAGACTTGAAGGGCCTAATCTGGTGACACAGGAAAAAATTCTTGAAACAGATATTTCCAAGAAAAGAGGCTTTATCCTTTCAGCCTGATTTGTTCTTTAATTTAAAAAAAGTGTACTCTTAAGATGGTTACTTCCCCCCCCCCGCTTTTATTCACCTGTTAATGGTATTTCAAAACTGCCATATGTTGGGGGTATTACCAGACCTTGGAACGGGGAGCCCCGGCACCAAGCTGGTTTTCTAGGGCCATCCTCATGAATTCATGCTCATGGAAGGTGCTTAATGATCTCCTAAAATTATCAACAACTTATTGTTTCCTTGCAGTCTTCATCCTCCATGCTGACACAGTCTTGGCTCCACCATTTCTCCACTCCCAAATCTGTTTGTCGCTCCAGCCTTTCCTTCCCCTTCAATTTCTCTTCTGAAACTTGCTTCCTTCCACCACATCATCCCTCCCATCTTCCAGCTTTCCCACCAACCACTCAGCATCTCGGACCCCTCCCCTTGGAATTATGCACCACTATTTCTTTCTGAATTTAGTACAAGAGAGAATTAATTAATGGAAGTAGAACTGCTTAAATTTAGGCAAATTCTGAAAGGAAGTGGGAAATTAACCATGGATAACCCTTTGATCTGCCCACAGCTTGGTTTTGGATTAGGAATCTGACCATTTAAAAAAACTCCTCATTTCGTTACAAAAGTTCTTATTTTGATGTGGCTCATAAAAGAACTCCTGCACATTCCCCCCCCTTTATTTTTTATATCATTTTAAATTAACTGTAATTGAAGAGAACTTTGGGATGATCTAGAGTATGGCAAAGTAATTGAAGAACTTATTTCATTTCAGACAATAAATCCCAGTAAGTGTCCCTGACTTTGCAGATACAGGCACAAATTAGCATATGCAGAACATATACCAATTTGTGTCTCACGGACCAGAGTTCTGAATCTGTTAAGAGCCTAGCAACATCCTTGGGACTGACCTTTTTTTATAAAAAGGCAAATAAAGTAAAGACAATTCTTTCATAAATCTTTCTATTTTCAGTAATTATTCACAAGTGCAATTTCTATGAATAAACAGGCTGCTACTGTCATTGCTTTGCTGAGCTTCAGCTACACATCTGCTGGAACCCTGTATAATAAAGCCATATATCTCCCTATCTAATCAAAGCATATAATTACTTGACAACCCTATCAGTAGTCGTTTCATTCTAATACAAAATGAGGCAAATTTATGCTAGGGTCCAAGACATCTGTGGCTGAAAAACCCAAATTCACTATGCCCCATAACTCCTACCACTTCTAGGACTGCCTGACTCGCCTTGCCCTTTGTTAGTAAAATGAAGGTAGTCATGGGAGAAGAGCCAGTGCTGCTGTTCAAGGTATCCCCTGCTGAGCCCCCATTGCTCATGCCACTTTGCCAATTAATTTTAGGACCAGGACTGCCTTTTGGAGACCACTGGAAGGCTTCACATCCTCATAGTCAAAGACCAGCCCAGAATCCTCCTCTGCCTTGTTTCCTGTGAGATCTTGCCTCAAGCCACACCGAAACAACATGAAGGGTCACATGGTTTCTCCTTGCAAAGCATAGGCCTGTTTCATTTTCACAGCAGGAGCCATATTTGTCTTCCTTTGCACAGCCAGGCAGTTGTTCTCCGGCGAAGGATGTGCCTCATTCATGAGCTTAGCCAGGCTAAAGAGCCCATGAGCAGTGAGAGGTAAAACACAGACCCCCAAAATAGAGCTCCATTTTTTATTTTTAGTATAGATCAAGAAGAAAACTACTCAGACATCATGGGACCTTGTTACATGTTCACTTCAAAGGCGATTAGACCTAAAGATACATATTTTTAACTCAGAAATTTATTCAGATTTTTGATGTTCACTAGGGAAGCAATGCACTACCTATTTTTAGGTAACAATTGCTACTGAATAATTATCAACACCAGAATTATTTCTTTAAAAATAACATCTTTGGCTTTGTGCCAAGTTTAAGTTTACATTGAAAAGCTAAAGGTGCATCTTACCCTCCCAAAAGGAGTTTAGTATCTTGTGACAGTAACAGTAAACAGAACTGGATTTACTTTGCTAAAAATGATTTGAGATGTAGCCAGACATACGCAAGGGGAGATCCAGGCTCAGTCATGTCCAGAATAAACAGAACACAGGAAGACGGCCATCCAGCTTCTGTTTAAAAACCTCCAAAGAAGAAAACTCCACCACAGTACAAAGCAGCATATTCTGCTGTCAAACTGTTCTTACGCCTTCAAGTCACCTGTCAGCTTACAGCAGGAGATCGGACTGGATGGGCCTGTTGGTCTCTTTGAACTCTATAATTCTATGTTGCTATGTCTGGTCTAGCGAGGATCTTCTTTATGTTCTCTGCATCTCCTCTTCTTCAGCCTTCAGTTGTACAGTGAAGTCTATGCAGAACTTGGAAAAATTATTTTTCTGGCCATGTTGGCTGGGGGGAATACAAAGAACTGTAGTCCCAGAAAAGTAACTTGGCCAAGTACTGGTCTAAGTCAGCATTAGATTTCTGAACAGTTCTCAGTTACTAAGCCCATTAACCAATTTTGTCCAGGGGCTGCTGAAACTCCAGCTTTGTTCTTTTCTTTTCCAGAAGTTTATCCTCTGTTCTTTGCTCTTATTTCCAAGTGCCTGAACATATTTTCACAACAGTTTTGGGTTTATTCATCCCTCGTTAAGTTGATTTTTGGCTTTTCCAGAAATGTTTTAGAAACATTGTCATTATGAAATGAAAAGACAGGGATAACAGATATTCATGATACCAAACACTGTTGTTAGTTTAAAAGAAACAAACATACAATCCAGACAAGGGGGGGATTGCGGTGCTTGGAAACAACTACCTCCAGCATTTAAATTCCCAAGGCTATTAGCTATTAGAAGCCATATATACAGTCCTCCCTCCACATTTGCAGGTTTGACCTTCATGAATTTGCTTATTTGTGAGGTGCGCATGTACCCTTTCCCTCATTCTCTTCTTCCTATTCCTTTGTCTTTTGTCCAAGCATCAAGAAAGAAGGCAAGTGCAACAAGGCAAAAGGCAAGGGAATGGAACCTCAAAACGGAATGGGAGAAGGAGAATTGGGGAGTTTTTTGAAGTTTTTTTTAACTTTCAGGAGAATTATGCACCTCCAACATTCAAGAAAGTGAAGGGGCATAGAATCATAGAATCACACGTTAATAAATCTATCAAATCACGTCTATCTTGGCCCTTGGAAGCTAAATATTGGGTTTCACATTGGGAGAAAGGCAGAATATATAATAAATAAATAAATATAATATTATAAGCTTTTACGGAAATAAGTGAAAACAGTTTACATTTCACAGATCATACACACATGATCTGTCTTTCCCTCTCTCAGTAAAAGAGAAAATGCAACAATTCCAGCTCTTACCCCTTAATATTTTCAAGGTACACAGTTTTACATTCAACTGTTTCCTTTTAGTATTCTGTCTCTGAGTAAAATCTAAACTTTCTCATTAAAACGTCATAGCAACTGTTGAAACAGAAACTAATTGAAGATACACCTAACTATTTAGACTGCCTTGAAAGATAGCTGAGTATTTTGAGCATCAACCATGTAAAAACACACACTAACGTGTATTAATTCAGGCTGGTCACAGTCAGTTAGTATGAACGAACCTTGAGAGTTATGAAAATTTTATCTCAAGTTCCATTAATTATGTAGCATTCCAGGTGGTGTGCTACTAGGGAAAAAGGCATAAACTAAATGAATGGCATAATGAGGAACTTTCAGTGACACAGCAGTCAGTTGTGAAGGCAGGTCACTGACCATGGCAAAACTGACTTTCCATTTAAGATGAAAGAGAGAGGAAGGCTGAAATCACATATGCATTTCAAAATATTTTAATTATCACTTGGGAATCAGACCATGTTAATACCCATTGCCCCTACTCACTAGTTATATTTATGCCCCTTGGGCAAGTCAGAGAGAAAACACTCCACCATATTCTTCCCACAGATACTGACCCAATACTGAGCTGTGATTACAATCTGTCCTATCATATGCCAAAGCTGTGCTTCTAGCAGTTTTAAACTTTTTGTGATGCACTATATAGCTTGTGCTCCATTTTCTGATCTATTACCAGTTTGTGGTATTTGGAGTGAGAGGAGACCATTAACGTCTTCTCAGGTTTGGGTTTCAGGATCACCACTCCAGCCCACCTCCCCACCTCACAGTCTCCTACTTCCAACATGCAAGGCAGTGTTTTGCAGTCCTCCCATAAATCTGCAAGAAATGAGAGCATCAGATAGATCAGAAAATTTTGATACTGGGAAAACTGGACTGAGGTGCCTCAGCTCTTGAACTAGGAAAGTGAAAACTTTAAGAAGAGCCTCAGTAGTATTTGAAATATTGCTGTGGACCAGGAAGAAGCAGATGAGCAATAAGGTAGGCTTTATTAAGCTTCCAAATGTGCATTCATCTTTTTGTTGTCATTCTCGCTTTCTGCATGGTATCAGAGGGAAAGCTGGAAAGGAGGGCATGTCTCCTCTGCTCAGCAAAGAGATCAGCTCTATTTGGCACTTCTATACAGACTGGTCATTGTCAGAATTTTATCATTTGAAGAAGTGATGCTCAAATTTTACTCTCTACCCTTTTCGTCTTACCTTTCTACTTTCACTGTCTTTTAAATCCGTGCTACCCAAAGCAGTGGCCACAGACTAGTGCTGGTCTGCAAGTCATCTGCTGCTGGTCTCTGAAGAGCTTCCAGGAAGAAACAGTTGTGCCCAATGGACACAAATATCAGCTTGCAGCAGGTTCACTAATGGGAGACACCTCCACTCTGTCCTCCCTTCTCTCTCCATTACCTGTTCCCCAAACAAGGCACCAATTTCACACACTACTGGCCCCTGTTTCACTGCCATGTTTGCATATACTGTATCAGTGACCTGTGCTATTCTCCCCTTTCCTTACCTTCTCTGATACTCAGTTCTTGGGGGAAAACTCTTTGTCCATTTATCTCCACGATGAAAGGGCTTCCTAGAATACTAGGGCACTAAGTCACAGCTAGTGGCCCCATTGCCAGGGCTGAGGATAGCAAAAGTTATAGGCATGGTGCAGGCAGGGACAGAACAGGGAATCACAGGCTACCTAGTGAGCAGATCCAACCCGTTTTTTCTGTAAATATGTACACAGCATTGGTGCTTATGACCATTTCTCCTGTTCCAAAGCCTCACTTTAGGCACAGAAACAGATGATTCTTGAGATGGAGACGTACGGAGGAAGGAGGCATGTTAAAGGATCTAGAGTACACAGGTATACACACACACATCTCTTCAAGTGCAATCTAAGGGATGAGTGCTTTCTCCCACTCTCTAACTACCAATGCATCATAAAGAAAACTCTCTTTGGAGAAAGCACTCCCTTTAGAGTTTCTTTTTCATGTGCGTAAACACATGAACAAAAATGAGACCAATTTAAAACAAACCTCCTCTGAAACCTTTCCTATGGCCTCTTTTTCTTGAACCTTTGTACTCATCTCACTTTTCAGGATAAACTGAAGTTGTTCATTCTCTCTCTGACACTTATAGGTACTGCTGCTGCTAGAGTTCGCATGTAGAAAATGGTAATGTCCTTCAGAACCAATCCTTGATTTCAAAAAGCAGCTCCTCAGATAGAGCAAAGACGTGCAAAAGGAACACAAAGCATGCAAGTAAAGCTGGAAAATGTAACTGCAAATCCACCTTGTAGCACAGTGACCAACTGATTTAAAGCCTGATACATGTTAAATATCCTAAAGGCATCAGATCCCATCTGATCACTGAAGTTAAACAGAGTCAGCCCTGGTTATCGCTTGAATGGGAGACTGACATTGAATACCAGGTACTGTAGGCTATATTTCCGAAGAAGGAATGGACACACCGCCTCTGAGTATTCCCTATCTAAGAAAATCCAATGAAATTCATGGAGTTGCCATAAATTGACAGGCAAGTTGAAGACATGCACACACACACACGAGCACACATATGCACAGGCACAGACACAGTGAAAACTGCATATTTATCTTTCATGCAGGGACACCTATAGTGGAAGGGAAACTCAAAATCACTTTAAGCAGCCCCTGTGAAATCAGTTTAAATTGTATTGAAAATTACCAAGAAACAGTGACCTGACTAAAAATGAATGAAAGTGACCTAGCAATTAGAGGAGAAGCATACTCATGACATGCACTACACACCCCATCCCAATTTTGTTTCACTGATTCATTTTATTTACTCAGGAATTAAATCCCACAAAGCTCAATGAGGCTTATGTCTGATTAGACATACATAGAATTGCACTGTTAATCTCTGATCCTCTCCTTGCTCCCACTCCATCATGGCACAGGACCTCTCTTAAAGCTGGGTCTGCTTTCAAACAATGTACCTTTGGCTTTTTGTAAGGCATTCTTATTTCGCCATTTTGCTGAAAAACTTATGACACAAAGCCATCTGTTACAGCATAAGTAAAATAGTTTCAAAATGATCAGTGTAATTCCGAGTCAATCTTAGCTGTAATATATTTGCCACTCTGCCAGTCATTTTAACTCTAGTGAAATCAGCACGATAAAAGAATGCAGGTAGTTCAAAATTGTTCTCCTAATAAAAGTTAGTGCACCTAGCACGGTGTTTACGCATGCTGAAACAAAGAGGACACTGACTCCTTCCCTTGCTGCTCCACTAGACTTCCATTCTTGCATTCAATCCTATCATTGGGTATTTCTGATTTCTACCAATATTATTCCTGTGCCTTCAGTAATTACCATCCCTCTACCTTTCTCTCTCAACTATACCCCCAAATTATGCAAAGTGTACATTTAAGGAAAGGGGCTTCTCTTCTCCTTATTTGTCTTTATTTTCCCTGGTGTGGACTTACAAGAGATGTCTGTGTGTGTGTGAGTGTGTGTGCGCGCGCGCATCCAATTTTACTGACATACTCTGCACTGAATACTACCTGCAGTGGGAAGAATTTACCTATTTATTTAAAGCACTTAATCCTCCATTGTCATTATTATAATCACCCCTTTAGCTGCTAAAGTTTAGGGGAAAATTCTTATTCTTAAAATAAGCAGCATAACAGCCCCCCCTCCTCAGCCTTACAATCTATATTTAAGACATCACACAGAAGGAGTAAGGAATGGGAAGGGAGAAGATTACAGTTCTTTTAATGACTGCCTTAGATGAAAACAGTGCAGGTAGCTTGCTGGAACGGCTGCCACTAGTTGACACTTAAGGGAGGGCAAATACATTTTATAAATGAAAGCAATAAGTGGTATTAATCCTTGTAAATCACACCATTCTGGAATAGCCCATACCAGGGAACAAGATACATTTCAGAAGGGGCTTGTTTAAGGTTGCAACAGGAGAAAATGAGATTAATCATTCAACAGATTTATATAGCAAATTTGGAGGGCCGTGTTTGCACAGCTTGTGAAACCATGACATAATGAGAAGCGCATAAGCCAAACAGAGCAATAACGAGCCTTGGGCTTGTACATTCCACCTTCTTCCCTCCTCATGCTACACAAAAATGATGAAGAATTTGAAATGTTTGTCCTTTCTCTTAGCCACCTATCCTTAGTGTAGATGTTACCCTGTTTTCTGGGGGGACATCTAAATAACCTTGCAATTACACAAATTTGGGGAAATTAGTCAAGAGCACTGGTTGGCAAAACGAGAGGCAGGGTAACACAGCGGAATCTTGTAACCCAGTGTTTACGGGGCCAGGCCAAGTCAAGAAGCAGACTGGTTTGAAAGTACTGAATGAACTTTATTAAATACAGGCACACAATGTAAGCAGCACACTGACACAGATAACTAAGGAAAATAAAGGTGTGAGTAAGATAGCGGGATTTTCAGAGGGACAGTTGATTCGGGTGATACGAAACCTGTTCCTGAAGCCCGGCAGAAGATGGAGAGCGATGCTGGGGTTCAGTGTGGCTCAGCACGTGGAGCTGAGGGGAAGCTCGCCAAGCAAAGCGGCAGCAAGGCGGTCTGGAACTTGGGAGCGATCCGAGGAAGGTCTCGGAATCAGGGGTTTTTATAGGGAGAAGTGTGACTGCAGGCTATGCCTTACTCGGGGACAACAATGAGTTTTGGGTGCGAGACAATGTCTCCGAAAGGTCACAATTTAGCATGATGGAATCAGAGCCGAATTAACAATGGTGTAACCAGTATGTAAATGCGCAACGCTTGACAGTGGATGGTTCAGCCTTTGTCAAGTTGCCTGCTCAGGGCAGGGAGCCTTTTGGAGGTAGCACGCATACATAATATGGTGTTTGCCGGGGAGGTCCCTGAAGCGGCGATCTGGCTATGTCTGGCTTGCCTGTATTGTTTGAGAATATTTCAGCAGTTAAGTGCCGAGCCTAGTTTCGTGCTTGTTTGGGGGCCTCACAAACACATGGAGAAGGGTGGTGGAATAAGGCCGAATTATATCAAAGTGATATCTTTTATGCTATCACCAAGGCAGCCTAGAAGCTGCAGTAACATAGAGAATGGTGAAGGATGGTGGGAGTTACAGGTTAGCCATATCTGGAAAGTCACAAGTTGTTCACCTTTGCTTTTACCACAAGATTGCCCTGTCAGCCAGTGCAACAAACTATGGCTAACATCAAATACAATCAATTTTAAACTTGTTGATAAAACCGGTTGTTTGAAATTAACTACAGCTAGTGCTGAATATTGTTCCCAGTTTAGATGACACACTGGAAGCCACTACTCACTAAAAACGGAAGTAAAAGCTGTGAAATTCTTCCCAGCAGTGGGAACACAGTTTCAAGTGCACCTGCAGCTTGCATCTCTTTAAGTATGGCCTGTAAGTGCAGCCAGCAACTTCAGGTGGGGTTTAAAAAAAATGAGGCAGCTAATTTCCCTCTCCCCACGTGACAGTTAACTCATACTCTAGTTTTTCAGTTGAATCCCTCATTGAAACTAAATTGATGCAATTGTCACATGAACTTAATGGTTTGAATTATAGGAGACTAGATTTCAATTGCACATTAAAAGGGGCTCCTTGACAGAAAGAGTGGTTTGGCAATGGAACTAATTGCCTAGATAGGTGGTGGGGTCTCCTCTCGATGTCTTCAAAAAGAGGCTGAACAGCTACTTGCTGGGGATGCTTTAACTGGAAACCCCACATTGAGCACGGGATTCAACACAATGGCCCACGAGGCCACTTCCAACTCTATGATTCTATGACTGACTTTGATGGTTAGTTAGCCTATCGCCTGTACAGGAAAATGCTGCAAAATTTTGCACAATTTACCAAGACAAAGAACAAGGGAAGAGCTACAGTGACACAGAATTGGGAGAGGTACCACAGTAAGTCTATATTCTGTTCTGGATTCACAATACTACCTGCATGTAACAAATACAGAGTAGCATTAAAACTTGGTAGCCTCTGATGTTGCTAGTCTTCCAAATTTATCTGTCTCTGCCCCCGAAGTACTCTTTCTGGTGAAATGGTGTTTTAACATACAATACTGTGATCAATTGATGTATATTTCATTTGTGGTTTTCATGTTGTTCAGTGGGAACATACTGCTTTGATGCAGTGCGTAACTGGGTTAGTTAAAAGTGCACCTTGGAAAGGGCATGCCTCTGAACATGACTGCAAAGTGACATCAAAAGGGGTGGAGTCTGAGCCGATAACTTACAAGCTATGGAAAGAAGGGAGGCATGAAAATGCTGCATTTTAAAATAAGGGGGGGATGTTCTAACAACATTAATAATGCTTTAAAGATCTATTCAAAGAAAGGAGCCAATTTCAGTTCCTTTGCTCTTTGAATCATATATCAAAGCAACAGACTAACGCTACAAAAATATAAATGCCAGTCACTGATCATGGAGACACAGACATGGAGAGTGCAAGCAACTTCCTGGATTTCCTAAACTGTTCTTAGGGAACCAAAATCTGTACAGCAGGATGTCATCCCAAATCATTTCCAAAGGAATAACTACGTTCATCTCTAGCAGCAAAAACAACAAGGAGTCTTATCAGATCTTGAAGACCAACCATTTTTATTATGGCATAATCTTTTGTGGACAGTTCTCCATTTCATCAGCAGCACTCCAATCAAACACTTATTCCAACATGTCTGAATTGAGTACTTTTAGTATCATCTGTATTACTTTATCATAGGCACTCAAATCAGAGCCATTCCACTTGTAACTGGCAAAGAAACATGTGTAAACAGAGCCAAGGTCTACAGTGGTCTGAGTTAGTGGCGAAGTCTCCTAAGGGAATTAATCTTGGCTGCTTAGAGAAATCTTACTTTGACATTCAACCCTCAATTGATCACCATATTCAGAGTTAGGGACACATTTTCGCCACAAATGAGACAAGTGAAGTACTCTAGCTTTTTCACCTTTTTTGACTCAGTCAGGATGAAAGGAAGGAGGTTTGTCTCTTACATATTTGAGGAATGAGAAGAGCCTTCACAGGAGAATAACATGTTATGCACAATGAATTCAGACCAACACAGTACAGTACGTAACGATTTGATGGAGAAGGAACTGATCCATCTGGTTCATATTTCACAAATAATACTCTGTGAGTTAGTCCTAAATATGGACCACTTACTATATATTTCTAGGAGATTCATATAATATGGAAGCTATGACTACACAGAGTTCAAAATTTCTGCCCACACTTTATCCTCTGTGTCAGACATGGACTTGCCTTCCTCTGAATCAGTAAATGTTGAAGATGGCAGCCTGCTTGGGATCTGCATTCGAGAAACTCTAGGGTTCCCATTCAAGCAAGAGCTTCCTTTTCCTTGGCTTGTCTTCATCCCTTTTCATTTGCTGCTTCATACTTCTAGACTTGCCTCCCCGAATATTTGTAGGTTGCTCCTTTCCTCACCATCTTTTACAACAGTGGCTCTTAACCTGGGGTATGCAGATCCCCAGAGGTCCATGATGCCTTCACAGAGGGTCAATGAAAGGCTTGAAGGCTGTTCAGCCTGTCTCCTCCCCCCACAAAAGAGTGGCAACATGACATAAATCAAGGCAAAAGGAGGAAGACAGGCTGGCTGGCTGGCTGGCTGGCTGGCTGGCTGGCTGGCTAGGTGGGCCTGCACATTGCCTGTCATGTAGCTGCCCCACTGTGGGGAGGTAGAGGGCTCAGAAGCAGAGTGATAGCAGAACTGACTGACTGACTGACTGACAGACAGACAGACAGCCTTTGCCCTTCTTTTCTCTCCTCACTTCCCTCCTTTCCAATGAAGAGCAGTCAGTCTGCTATCAGAAATTCTCAAACAACCCCCCTCCTTTTGCCTTTTCCCCTCCCTCCTTCCTTTGCCTGTCTTGTCCCACTCTCCTCCCGGTGAAGGTGGCAGCAGGGGGTGCTTAAGTATTTCTGATAGACAGGATGGCTGGAACAGAGGGGAGGGGGAGGGGGAGAGACAGCAAGAAGGGCAAATACTGGCTGGTTGGGCGTGGCCATTGCAGTCCAATTCATCCCAGCCTTAAAATAACAGGACAAAGCAGGAGAAAAGTAACTTCCCTCCCCTTCCAGCACCTCTAAGGGAAGCGTGCATTTACTTATTTCTCCCTCCTCTCCCTATCTGAAGACCCTTGACAAGCAATTTTAAATAAATAATTAATGCACTTTAAGGTTTTAGGTCTCGAATTAAATCTTCAGAATCTGCAGCAACAGAAGATATTTAAAGCGGGTCCCTGGTAAAGAAAAGGTAACAATCACTACTTTACATCTCAGTCAAAGACCTTCTTCTTTTCCAAAGATCTTGGAACCCTAATTTAATATTGTTTTATAACCTCACACACACACACACACACACACACACACGTCAGTTTGCTTTATATTATATTGCACTGTTTTTTTAAAAAAAAAAATTCCATCTGGATACTTTGCTTTACAGTTGTCCTGCCTTAGCTTCATATTTGCATTATTCCTTCCTTCCCTTGCGTGTGAATATATATTTCAGACTGTATGCCTTTGGCAGGGCTGGTTCCTGTTGTTTTACATTGTAATGTGCCATGCACACTGATGTGACTTGAAATCATTTCTGACCAGTGGTGCTAAGATGAAGCTATCCTGGAGTCTTCTTGGCTGGATTTATTCAGACGGGGTTTGCCACTCCCCTTCTCTGAGGCTGAGAGAGTGTGACACGCCCATGGTCAACCAGTGGGTTTCCATGGTCGGGCTGGGATTTGAACCCTGGTCTCCAGAATTCAGACCACTACACCATGCTCCTGGCTCTCACAGTGTTACTACATAAACAAATGATGATGATAATGGTGATGATAAAATAGAGACAGATTATTATATACTTGCAAGGAGATTCACATTGTCTGGAAGGCTATTTTAGAACATAGTCTAAATATATAGTTATTTACTGGATTATTCTTTGGTGAAACATAGCTGATGATAGAGTTGAGAACCTTTTGTCAATAACTCATGATAATCATTACTCTTGCTATTATTCTTCCCTTCTCAGTTGTTATAAGGCTAATATAACGTTAGACAATACTGTTCCAATGAAACATCCCTGAATAAGCTCCATGTGCTCCAAATTGACAATTCTGCATACTGGAACTGATTGCTAGATTTGCAGATTTCTAAATACCAGCTAGGCAATTATACCATTTAGTGCTGGCTCTTGACATGGTATAGAACAAAAAAAAATCCTTGCAGAGAAAAGATAAAAATAGATGGCAGAGGGCACAGAGCAACAATATCATGCAACAGAGGCACTCAAAAACTGTCCTGTCACAGCCACTGTACATGGCAGAAACCAGCTGAACAGAAATGTCTTGTGCATTGCCAGTTCTGTAAAATAAAAAAAAGTATGGAGGTCTGTCATACATTTAGTCTTCTGGGACGTACAATGAAGACACTGAGGAGAAGATCTTGTTATCATCACAGGCACCAAGCTAAAATGATAAAAATGTGAAGTACACATGATGAGGACTTCCAATTGTACTTAGTAAGACAGCTTTTCTGATTTGACTGTATTAACCTGTGAGCCTGAATTTTTGGTGAAGCATTATTAGTCAGTAATCACCCATTTATCAAATTGACTTCTTCTACTGAACAAGAATAGGAGACAAATCAAGAAACTTCTTTTGACTATTCACTATTTAGCTATACCCAATCAGCATCCAATGGCAACATAAGATCCTTCCAGCTTTCATCCAAAGAGGATTTAAGCTCAGGAGGCAACTGATGATTAGTTAGATCAAAAAGATAAGTAGGAAAGAGAAGGGACAGAGGTGAGAAATAGGGAGAGAGGGAGGAAAGGAAAGCTCTAACACAAAGCTTTCCAAATCATGTGTCGTGACACATTAGTATGTCAGATGCAGTGTGTGGTGTGTCGCATGAACGTAATGGATGGAGATGCTGCCCCTTCCGCTGCTACAGCAGAGCACATCTGGGTTGAGGGGCTGCCTCTCCCACCACCACCGCCACCACTCTGGTACAAAGAAGACCTCAACAAGGGCAGCAGTGGGCCAGGCCTGGGTGGGGGTGCTGCCTCTCCCACCAACACCACCACTACCACCCCCCAGGCCAAGGAAGACCCTGGTGAGGGCAGTGGCAGCAAGCCAGGCTCAGGCAGAGGGGCTGCCTCCACTTACTGAATTACTGTGTTGCAAAATGATGCATGTCTAAAAAGCATGTCATCAACATGAAAAGTTTGGAGAGCTCTGCTCTTACATATCTCAGTATCTCTCCCTCACGCCTTACAGACGGAGGTAAGGAAATACAAAGAACTGCCAACCCACAAGGTACAGCCATCCACCTCAAAATCATATTTTGTTTGTACTTAACCCTTGCATCTGCAAATACAAGAATCTAGTATAAAAGACAAAATTAACTTTTCTAACTAGTCTGATCTTCATGAGAGCTAACAAAATACTTTAAAAAAATTGTAATGTCACAGAAGCATTTCCGTCTAGGGAGTAAGTCACTGAAACCCTTTAATGTTTATCAGCAGATGGTTTGGCCAGGACTGAAAATGCACAAAGCCCATATTTGATCTTCTTTTTCCTTCATTTAATCAAATTATGGTAATTTCAACAACTCACCCATTTTTGTACCTTTTTATTGGAAAGTGGGAGAGAGACACCATATCCATAGTCCAACAGTCCCAGTTTGGCAGGAACAGTCCCAATTAATCTTCTATCCTCCCACTTTTTCAGGTGCTTTTAAAATGCATTAGATTCTGTCTGAGTATGGTGTAGTGGTTTGAGCACTGGATAAGGGTTCCATTTCCCTCTCGGCCATGGAAACCCACTGGGTGATCCTGGACGCATCACAAATTCTCAGCCCCCTAAAACTCCATGATAGGTTTATCTTAGAGTTGCCATAAATCAGAAATGTCTTGAAAGCATGCAACAACGATAAAAATTCTGCATTCTCTTTCCATTTTCCCCATTTATCCTTGGCTTACTACAGTTGGTGCAAACTGAGTTCAAGGTGAAAAAGTTGTTTGCACTCAATAGCAGGGAGAGAAGAAGTGGCAAAGATCAGGCAAAAGCAAACCACTACAGTCTCCACTGGCTTGTGAGTTCTTCTTCCTCATTACTAATTTTTGCCCTCTTTTGCCTTCTTAACCATACTGTGATGTTGCTCAGCCTCTCGTGCCTAGTTTTTCTCTGTAAAATGTTGGAAAGTATGCATACCATGTTAAGATGGTATCTTAGCTATTTCTGGGGGGTGGTATGATCTCCCATATTGTCCTGAAGGGGGAAGACAGAAAGATCACTTAATGGAAGAGAGCAGAACAGAAACAGCGGGCAAGAGCATATATTTCAGCTATCCACTGGCTTCTCAAGGCAGATTTGGACTAGGATCAAAGTCATCAAACTCCACAGTGTATGGATTCCTGTGGGTTTTATTTTATGTTACTTCATGTCCATATTAGTGGTGATGTGACTGTAAGTCTGGTAAACAGATAATAATAGGGGTCCTTAAATATAACAATAAGAATAGACATCAATAGAACTAGCTACTTTAATTCATAAGGATCATTACACTGTCTTCCTGCGCTAAGCAAATAAGCATGGATACTGTGAATGACTCTGCTAAAGATGTGGGCTGAATTTTTATACAGTAAAAAACAAGGTCCTAGTTAACCTGCAAAATACTATCAAGGCTATGGCAAGAGGCACTGAGGAACAAAATGTAGGTTATTAAACAAGCTGGTTTAAAAAAGTGTGGTTCTACAGCTAGAGTTAACTGAGCAGTGAATTTTCTAATCTTTCCCCTGTGAGTGTAGTGCTGTTTTCCTTGTATACTGTAGTTTCTGCATGTGCATTACCAATTGGTCTTTCTTAGTAATCATTGCTTAGGCAGTGCTTCCTAATATTGCTATAGATGATACCAAAACAGCTGAATTTTTTGTCCTGAACAGTCTGCTCCACTGATCACTTGCATTTTTAACTGTTCTCCCGACTCACTTCTTTGATTTCAATCATCTTAGCAAACAAGACCTCACAGCATTTATGTAGATCAATGCTAAGGAAATCTGTTTTCTGTGGAGGGCCATATTCCACAGGGTGGGGAGGGAAATATGTTAGAGGCTGCGCATTCTAATTGTCAGGAAGGGCAAAACAGGGAATGAGCATTTCCTCACCTTTCCTCCTTCCTGCCATGGAGACATCCAGGGGAGACTGGTCATACACAGAGGGCATGAAGCCATTCATTCTGGCTCTCTCACCTTCCATTCTTTGTTTCCTCTGATCCTCCACCATCTCAATGAAATTACACTCCCAGAATTATTGGAAAATATTTCTCACTACCCCTTTGAATAACTAGATGTGGAAAATCTACAGTACTGGCCAACTGCTGAACATTAGAGTCTGAGAAACATTCCACCTTACTAATGTGTGTCATTGTAGTAATGCTGCCTCCAGTTTTGCCCCATGTGGAAGGACTGGCCTGGAGGATTTGCAAAGCCAGTCGAAAGGTTGGAGAAAATGTGAATAAGCACTTGCTTCACAAATCTCATGCTTCTGGTCACATATCCAGGACAAGACTAGCTAAATTAGTAGAGATATTTTAATTAACCAAAGTTACTAAACATTCAGTTTAACATTGACTTATATACTATAAAATAAAACTGAAGTCTACACATTTGAATGCCAAACAAAAATTATCCTAAGAAGTCAAACCCGTTGCCAATGTAATTACTGAATGCCGAAAAAAAACCCAAGTATACTCTATTTAAGAAAATGAAGCAGACTTACAGTAATAAATTACCCAAATTAGCAGTATGTCAGTGCTCTGAGTTCAATAAAGATGTGAAAGTTCAGCCCTAGAGTGTCCAGCGAACCATTAGTCCTCACTTTAGCCTGATAATCTGCTACAATAAGGAAATATTGCTTCAAGAGGGCACAGACTCCTAAATCTTCAGGAGAGGAAAGAGAACAAAATATTTAAAGAATGAAAAGTGTAGAACAAGCTATCAGAATATTTTGCATTAAGATTTTCTCCTTACTGTGTCTCACTGAGGCTAAAGTTTCAGAGTTTTTGGAGGTGGCACTATTTCACACACTAATTTTGCCATTTAATTTTCATGTGGTAAAAGGCACTTGAGGGGGCACTCACAGGATTTTTACCTTGCTAATTCTTTTCTACGTGGGGACCTAGGTATATATAGCAGGGTTGCCAAACTGAAAAATGGAGATAGTTGTAAAACGCGGGGGGGACCCACCACCCCTCAGTGCCGATGATGCCGAGTGCGAAAGGCGCACCCAAGCCTCGCACTCAAGGCCTGCCCAGCCTGACACCTCTTTGTGATCAGGTCTGAACAGCCAGGGAGATCTCTGAATCAAGCCAGGGCCAGGACAAATGGGTCTGCCTCAGTTCTCTCTCTCTGAGAACTCAGTCCCTTCCTCACTCTTGTCCCCTTGGCTTCTTTCTTTCAGGACTCTCCCCCTTTACTGCCTTCCCTAAATCTGCCCTTCTCCCAGATGTCAGGATCAGCAGCGATTTATATTTTCCAAGATTGTGGTACTGTTGGCACTAAGGTCAAGATGGTGTTATTGCTAGCGTGTATATTCCAGGATTCAAAATAAGACTCTGTGACACTGTTTTAAGGGACACAGAACTTCAAACATTTATTGTAACACTGTTGCTGTAAATGTGTCTTGTATCTCAATGTTTATAAACAGCACGCCATTCTTTTCTCTCTCTCTATCAATTCACTCACTATCTTTCATACACCCAATTTCTCAGTTCTCTCCTCCACAGAGCTCTTCAAATCTCCAACTTCCCTCAAACGCGCCACAAATCACACTCGTCTCTTCAATCACTCCCCAGACAGTTAAAATCCGTTATTTTTCCTCTTTCTACTAGCCCCTCCCCTGGGCTATCCAAGGTTCCAGCCAATCAGCTTAAACACCCTCAGTTGCCAAGGAGGCTCTGTTGCCAAGACCCCCTCCCGTCAGGTTCGTCACAATAGTTCTTGTTCCTTTAATAGTTATGTAGAAGAAGGAACTTTGCCGGGGGTTACTATTTACCTGTTCCAGTTCAACAGGAAGATTAACGCTCACTGACACACTATAAGGAAATGAAGGGTTAACTATGAGGCTTTTACTTGTACAGTAGAGTCTCGGTTATCCGACATACGGTTATCCGATCTTCCGGATTAACCAACATCGCGGCTGCCTGGGGGTGTGGCTGTAGGCATTTTCGCACTCCCCAGATGCCCCCAGACACGCCCCCAGACACGCCCCCAAAACGGCGGCCGCCACAGGCCTCCGGCTAATCCAACATTTCAGTTATCCAACCCTCCGCCCGCCCATTTAGGTCAGATAACTGAGACTCTACCGTATCTTCAAGCAAGTATGAGGGCAGATCAACTGTGGATTGAGAAACTTTTGAATTAAAATCCCGATCATCTGATAAATACTTGATTAGTCCATCTCCAGCATGTTTATCCTTGAAAGACACAGTCAGGGGGCTCTACTTCTTTTCCTGTTGCTAGTCACAAGATAAGACAAAACTCCAAAGTATTGTTAGCCAAATTCCCAGTTCCAGAATCTTACTTATCTCATAAGGTCCTAAACCACTATCTACATTAAGACTCCGAACCATATTGAGGTCTTAGCGGAATCTTGTCAAGCTTCAAATGCCAAGATACAGGACAGACTTTTGTCTGCTCAGGAGTAAAGGAGACAGTAAGAGCTGGGCTGAGGTCCAAGGAAAGGCAGATAAGAACCCTAAGAATCAGAAGCAGGGGTGCAGCCAGAGTTGAGTAAAAAGTCCGGTCCAGAGAAGAGAGAGGGCAAACAAAACTACTACAAGTCTGCACTGCTATTATTACTATTAAGCTTTGAAGCAAGAAGACAAATCGGGCAGCAGGGCTTTTATAGGGTCTCATGGATTCCAAATGGCCTAAGGTGCTAGCTGACAATATCCAGCCTAGCTAGTGCTCCACCTTTGAGTCAAAATTAGTCTGCCAGGTTTGCCCAAGAACCAGAGTGCAAGTAGGGTGGACAATAAAATACCAGAGCCTGGCTACTAAGGTGTCTGTGTTTTACACAGTCACCTTTAAGCTCAAAAGACAGTACAATAGGAAAGTGAGTCTAAGGTCTTCAAGCAATATGCTTTCACCCTGTTCCATTGTAGTTTAATCAGAAAGGAAAAATTAGAAACCCTAGGTAACCAGATGCAATCATGTAGATTCTGGAGGACTTGCCAGATGTTAAAATGAGATGCAGGTTTTGTAAACAGTTTCACTTAGAGGAGAACAATTCAGAAATTGTAGTTTTAATACTTTTCATTTAAATTTTTCATCTCTCTTTGGGTATTATATATAACATTGTAACTACAGCCAAATGCTTGTGCTGTGTAAACAAAAAACAGACAACGGTTGCAGAAGTTCCCCAATCCAGTATAAGCTGATTAATTCAGGCTATAATGTAAACCTTTCCACTGAAACCAGTGTTACAATTCAAGTACACTTTCACAAGACTACACAACTAGTGTCATAAAACAGAACTACTTTGATACTACATTTGCAGCTTTGACTCAGCTACTGTGAACAGGGCTACCACATAAGGCTTCCAACTCTCTCCGGCTCTGGAGCTCTCAGGACACTAAAGTCAATTTGTTCTGTTTGTTTATGCTTAGTTTTATGAAATACGTGACTTTCATGGAGTTCTTCCAAGAAAATTCCAGCAGCTAAACTGTTGTGATACTGAAGCAATCAGTTCAAGCTGAAGCAACTTCATTTTTGCTGCAGAGGAAATACAATTCCACCAGAAGAGGTAGATTATAACTTGTAGCTATTAATATAGAAAATGTAGTAATAATGTCAGAGAAACCATGAAAGTTTACGTTTTTAAAGAAAAAAGAGTGCTTATATGTACCAATCAGAAGTTGGGAAAGCTACTTTGAATTGCAGCTTCCACAGCCCCCTAGCCAGCACGGCCACTGAACGCTGGGAGTCCAAAAAAGGGATTTTTTTTCCAAATGGCAAGACAGAGAGGAAGAGAGATGAAAACAACAAAGATAGCCACAGAAGCCTAAATGCTTTATAACAAATCAAAATGATGTGATTTTAATAAATGTGTGAAGAGGTATGTAGACACAGAAGTGATAGAAAAGCTAAGCAGGATGGAACATGTTACATTTTAACAGCCTTTTATGCATGGGTAATTTTTTTTGTACTGAAATTATGAGTTCAGTTCTTGATGTTAAAAAGCACGTATATCTCATTTATTAAAAATCAGTTCTCAAGAGCAAAGGTAGCTGACATTATTTAATAAGAAATCTTCAGTCTGATTAATTGCTCACTGCATCTTACATGCTGATGTATAATTTCAAAAACGATCCTCTGTTTGCAGTTTTCTAGCAGAACATTGAATTATGCCTGTCATCAGAAAAGTTATTACAGTAAATTTCTCCCAAACTTCTGTACACCCACAAATGGTACCTGTCAGCTATTATGCATGAACATTTTTTTATTTAAATAATCATCATCATCATATGGGAAACTTTCATTTATTATGGAACAATTCTCAATCCCATTAGGTATGATTAACTGTAATAATAATAATAATAATAATGATGATGATGATGATGATGTGGATTGTGTGTGTGCATGTGTATAGGTGAATTGTATCACTCATATATTATGCAACATCACTGTCAACATTTTTTGCAGAAAAAGATTGCTTACACTTCAATATCCCCTCTCACTATGTAGAAGATAATATAACATCAAGACTGATGAACAAAACATTTTGTCAGACAGAATAACAAAACAGTATGATCAATACAGAGTTCAGTATTAACCTGAAAACTAGTTACTGGCATATATTAATAGCATGTTGCAGTTTAGTGATATTCTGTTTAGTGAAAGGTTAACTGATTAAGTATAATTTTACAAGGCTGAAAGGCAAGGGTATATATCCTTTTGGCTGTAAGTGCTATATTCAGCATTGACTGATAGGCAGAAAGACAAGCATGAGCACAGACACACATGGATGTACATGTTTAACCCTCTCCTCCTACCCACTTGGTTTTATAGATCACTGTGGGGTTAGCTACCATCCACTATTCATTTGTTGTTTTTCTGCTATTAGTTAATGTTGAAAAAAATAAAAAAATCTTAGAAGCCAGGGAACCACATTGTTCCCCGTGATCACTTCAGTTGTGGAGAAAAAAATGGATGGAGACTTTCTAGTTTTGGGAGCCACAAGGGGAGAGGTTCTAAAGGTCTTGGGGCATCCATCCCAGCCCTAAAAGAAATCTACAAAAATATGTTACAGAAAAATATTTTACTCAGACAGAGCCACCTAAAAAATTGGACAGAACACAATCATGCTACACAAAAAGCAAAGGTTAAATAACACTGCTGTTGCCAAACACAGTGTAATGCAATAGCATACAGATTTCCCATCTCTCCTGATAAAGATGAAGAACAACCTTCTTACATTTTTAGAAGCCAAACGGGCCCTCATGGCATGAGTGAACAAAGAATGAAAAATATATCCTAAAGCATGGACCAGCACAACCAGCAGAGAGAGTTCACTTCCAAGAACTGACAAGAGGCCACATGAATGCAGCAACCTTCACTAGACATTGTTACAAAACACCCAGATCTCAGCACAAGACAAATTCACGTGTCGCAGGAAATAAAAGCACTGCCTCTTCTCTGCAACCTTATAAAGGGAAGATAAACCTCACAACGCTCTTCATTATTAATTTCATTATCATAACAAAGTATGGCGAGAGTCCACCATGTATAACCACAGCAGCAAATAAAACAGAATACTCACATTCAGTTAAGAAAAGAAATCAGAAATAGTTTATAATAGTATTCACTCAAACTAGAAAGCAAGGGAAAAAATAATAAAAAGGGTTGCATTTACTTCAGTGGAGAAACCCGATAGGAGATTAATGCATACAACTGACTAACAACAGATCTGCTTTAAGTACTTCTTTTTGGTTGCACAGTATGTGAAGTGAATATCTATGTAGTAACCATCTAGTGGTGAATAATTGCATGTACTCAATTTTCAACAAAGGATACAGAGTTTACGTGCATTTCATAAGTATGAAATAATCATAATTTTCTCCTCCAGGGACTTCATGGAAAAGTTATCACAAACTGAAAATCATTTGAGGTAATCTAGACCAAGAGTACTAGATTGATCAGACACAATTTCTCCCCAAAATACGCACAGTAGCTTTGCTTCCAAACATTCAGGAACTGATGTTCTGCAATTTCCCTGGATAATTTGTTCTGTAACGTTCCTGACACCTCTGCTGCCTGACAGGTCTGTCCCACATAAACAATGTGTTCAACCTACACATGTATTAACAGTGGTTTAAACTTAACTCATTTCTCATCAGGCCACGGACACATTCAGATTATAGCACATTTCAGCTAAATAAGCCTTCATATATAAGAATCTTTCACCTCAATGCTCTTTTTCTTATATTGCTGATTTCCACCTTGGTGCATTTCAAGAACCTAAGAAATCTTCTGTTTCTCAGTATGACTGAACCAAGAAACTATGGGTAGCAGTTGCAAAACAGGACAGAATCTTAACCCATTGGAAACTATAGTTAACTGACTGCTCTCTGGCTTACTGCACTGCAATGCACAGCGAGGAGAAAATGGGCTGAATGCATGGGCAGAAGGCTCATTCATATCTTGGCTTATGAAGCCAAGCTGCAAGCGTCAAAACAAAATCATTCTCTTTTGTCATTTGGCTGGACATTCCAGTAATTTCGAGTATTGTTCAGTTCACTATGCTTTTCCAGCAATGGGATTTTTGAAACAGGGTTGCATAGGATCAAGAATCATGATTATAAAGTAAAGACCCCCCTAAGAATGCATTTAGGTGGTCTGTCTGCAGGGCACAGGTTCATTTGCCCAAGCAAGAGCTCAGCTGGAGGCCTACTGATGAGAGCTGTACGTTCCGCACACACAATCAGTTGTTTTGGACAAATGAACCAAAGAAGTTATTGTCTGAAACAGTCCTACATTTCAGAGGCCAGAACGCTACCTTTCAAGAGAGCTGATGTACCCGGCTCTCTTACAAAACTATGAAAAGGCACAGGAGGGGGAGAGAACTTCCTCAAAACCTTGTGATGGAAAGGACTACATTTCCACCGTATGAAATAAGTATTCTAGGGGTTTCTGACATAAAATGTAACTATAATTTGCTACACAGTTCATGTGGCTTGCCCTTAGGGGAAATGTTCAGTTATCTGTTTTGTCCTGAGGCAGGTAATAAAGCTCATCAAAGGGCCACTGACAGATGTCTGGTTCTCTCTATGCCAAGTGACAGGCTTTAGCAGGCATGGCAGAAAACTCATTCCTCACCCCCCTCCCGCGCCACTTCTGCAGGTCAAATATTTCATGTAGCTAGTTTCTTTACAGTAATAGTCTGCATCTACAAAATCAGAAGCATACATGCAAAAAGAGAGGGCAAGAAAAACCCCCACAACATTTAACTAAGGCATAAAATGTCATTAAATACGAGTCCAAAAGTTAAAGACTAAGGAAAATAATCGATGATTTAAAATATATTGTGTCCCAGTGTTCACATTAAGAAAACATTACAATGAATTTTAAATAACCAAAAGTAATGGCTCTTGAAATACAACTGCCAATATGACTCAGGTCTGGAGACTGTTGAACTATAAAGCTAATCAATAGCTAAGCTCTGTAAGCCCATAAAAGATCAGTGAGAATAACTCGTTCTTATTTAACTTTGGGCATCATGTTTCTTACAAGATAATCTGTGTTACAAAAATAAACACACCATTTTGCCATCCTCTATAGAATATGCTAATGCTATTTGCATGTTTGGGACAATATACTGATCAATGATTTCAATAATATTTTTAGTGGCTTTGAAAAGAGACAGCACAAATTGTCAAAGGTTCTGATGTTCTATAACATAGCTAGGAGTCAACAAACCATGAAGTTTTAATGAGACTTTAAAGGAAGAACAGGAGGGTAATGGAATCAAAAGTAGGCAACTGCCCTCTGAGTCAGTGGTGTCCAACCTGTGGCCCTTCAGGTGTTTGGGACTTCAACTTCCAGAAATCTTAACTACTTGGTTAACAGTCAGGAATTCTGGGAACTGAAGTCCAAAACACCTGGAAGATCAAAGGGTGGACACCACTGCTCTAAGCAGTTATTGTGTCAGCAGACATACAAGTCACCTACAATGATTTTTTAAGATACGCAACTGTATTCAAGAAAACCACAGAATGCATACACATGCAGCCTCTAAATAAAAAATAATAATCGGGTACTTAAAGGAAATTTGTATGTAGATTGGTTCAGACATGCAGAAACAACCATTTGATGTAACATAACTGTATTTTTGAGAGTTCATAAATCCCATACTAATTTACTAAAAGGCTTAAATAAAAACCACTTCATCTGCCACTTACACAGAAGTCACTCCCCCCAACTGCGCAGATGTCAACTGAAGTACATGTGAACTGGCCCAAAGAATGCACATCTACTCATTTAGGAGCCAATGGCTCTTTCCCCACTTTAAGATGCTGAGAATGTTGTCAGTGATTTTAATTCAAACTCAAAACAGAATTAAGAGTGGTTTTCAAAGTCAAACAAAACTTATCACCACAGCAGCATCTGCCTCATCCTTATCTCCCTTAAAAAGAGCACCATCAGGTCTGCCAGATTTAATGTGTACTTCCTACCTTGAAGAGATGAGTTATACTTTTTATTTAAATTCTAACTTTTTGCCAAGTAGCAAAGTATTGAGATGAAAACTCTCTTTTGTTGGTAATGCCACTCATTACAAAATTATAGCAGTATTCATTGCAGGTTCCACTGTAGTGCTTACCTGGCCCATTGTCTAGAATACGTCTTCTGCTCACATCAAATTAATGCAAATACACCATCAAATAATAGTTTTGTGACACATATGAAAATAATAGTAGCCTCTAGCTGTCTACCCTGATGTTAATTTTAGAAAAAAAAATTAAATGTAGTTCAACTCTCGTCTCATTTGGCGTAATTATATAAGGAAAGAACAGCAAACGCAGCCGATATTTCTACTATCTTAGCTGTAATTATAGGAATTTAAAATAGAAATAACATAGTAACAGCCACTCTTTTTTATACTACTTTTCTGTATACAATATACTCAAAGTGATTCACAACCAAGTGTTGAGGGAGGGAAAAACTGTCATCATTACATGTCGTGTCTGCCTAAAACAGTCCAAGATTGTCAGCTTCCTTCTCTTTCATATACGACCGTGTAACTCATCCAGATGTTGGTTTCACCAGATCTAGACAAATAATGTCCTTATCAAATACCAAGACGACAGTCTCACATGAGTGAGCATCCTGAAGTCTTCTAAAAGCAATGGTTTTCATCATGCTCAAATATGTTAACTTGTGGCCTCAACAACTTAAAAGTCTGTTAAGAGTATGCTGATATTCCAGTAATGATGGGAATAGCTCACTTTTCAAAAAGGAGGAATTTGTGTCATCATCCAATCAAAACTGAATACTTTTTAAAATCCCAGTGATCTCAACTGAAATTAAACATGTATTAAATCCTTCCCATTTAAATCAATAAGACTTCAAAGTAACATAACGCTGTTAGATTAGGCCAAGGCAAAGGCCACTAAGCATTTTCTACGTCAAGTGAGTTTCAGAAAAAACATGGGTAGGGAACACACCTATGTACGCACGCATGTTATGTATGAACATCCAAACATCCACACATACATACTGTCTTCAATCTTATTTAGAAGAAAAATGGCAAGAGTGCTTCAAGAAGAAAGAGAGGGGGAAAGGATTCCTACTGAGGAAGGAAAATATGGCAAAAAGCTTTACTTTCAATATGAAGTAGAAATGATCAGCATTTGTGGATAATGACTGAAGTGCTCTTTGACAAGATGAAAGTATTAAGTATCTATGCAAATCCAATCTAGCTCTCTGTGGAATAAAATTCAACTCATCACACTTGCTGTAAAAATGAGGACTCATCACACAATTACCCAAAAGGCAGGAAGGAATCTTTAAAAATGTTAGATATACAT
The DNA here is from genome assembly GCA_948472985.1 of Iguana delicatissima. Lineage (NCBI taxonomy): Eukaryota > Metazoa > Chordata > Lepidosauria > Squamata > Iguanidae > Iguana > Iguana delicatissima. Next base: position 39,627 of record CAOKZL010004072.1, read on the forward strand.
AAATAGTATAATCTACCATAACTGCTTACAGTTTTCTGATCTTTCAAATATATTTTAAATTATTTTTTGCTTGTCTCTCATTAATCCTTGTGTATTTCCAAAATGTAACACATTTGGAACCAAAAGAATTAGATGAAAAAGCTAGTTTGGAGGTTTTGTGTATATTACTATGTGAAATAACCAGTTCCCAACATGCCATGTGTCTCTGACACATGCAGAGCATTTCACAAACGAACAACAGTTGTATATCCAGTTCTTACCAAACTTATGTTTGAGTTCTGGAAAGATCTATGCATATCCAATGGGTACTCACCTTTCTCAAACTCAGGATTTCTATCTTCTTCCTAGAAGTTGGAAAGTTGTTGTTAAGAGTCCCAGGGCATCTTGCCACCACTGCTCAGATACAGATGATTTCAGTATGCCATGGTACTTCATTATTCTTAAAAATAACTTTCCAAGCTCTAGCTCCTTCATGTCTCTTTCAAAAGGAGGCTTCAGAGCTGTAAGGTCTGGGAGTAATACATACGACACTCTTCACAATTCCCATAAAAATGACTGCTCATCCACATGGTTTCTATGTGAAATAAATTTGCCCATATCTTCACTGTTTCATTCCCAATGGTGTTTTGAAGAATGCATTTGAAAGGCCAGTGGTGAATCTACAAAGCTGTTGATCATGCTAGTACAATGCTCAGATTTCTTCTTACTCTCAGAGCACTAAACAGTCTTTATGTTCTAAACAGATTATTTGGTCTACAGAAGCAAGCAGTGACCTCCAGATAATTTTCAGTGTAACAAAGGAAGATGCCAGGAAAATATGACTAATGACACTGCATTTGTATTATCTCTCACAGGGAAGCTTTCTCCCTCTCTCATATATTCTGTAGAAGCCAAATGAGAAACCTAATGGCAACAAAACAAAACCCTCAAATTGTAATCTCCCCCCAAAACTGTTGAGACAGCTTTCAGAGCTATAAAACTGTAAGCAAAATAATGACATGTTCATCAAGGAAGAATGGAAAAGGGGAAAAAAGATGCTAGCATTTCTCTGAGTAACAGGAAGCCTGGCATTATTATACGCTAAATTACTTTCTGTCTCAGTAATTCAGGCTAAGTAAAGCACTAAGGAAAACCAGAAGGTCAGTTAAGATCCCCCTTGAAAATATATTTATTACAGAAGCAACCACTGCTGAGAAACCATTCAGAAACCAAACACTCTTAAGGCTGCTTCCATTTCTTACCAGGTAATAGACCTTGAAGGTCTTCACAGTTGTGATGGAAATTTAGTTAGACTGTGATCATTTCAAATCCATGAATTAATTTCAGGTGGTATACACTAACAAACACCATGTTCAAGAAAAATTGCCAACCTCTATCCACAGCTTTAAAATAGCATATGTTTAGAATTTTCAGCACATACACTGTTAAATCAGTTTACTGAATATTGCAAAGATAATGATGTGCTTTTCAAAAATACAGTTTGTTTCTTGCCATACTTAGGAAAAATGAAATCAAACTTACCACCACCACCTCCAAGAAGACTTGAATTAGCTATGGGAAAACAAATAAAACCAAGGATTACAATTCCAAATATTAACATTCACAGCAAGTTTTTTCTCAACAATATCATTTGACAATACAGAAAAAGAAACACATTTTATTTCAAGGCAGAACACCTTCTCTCTTGTAACAAAGACTGTAGCCCAGTGGTTCTCAACCTGTGGGTCCCCAGATGTTTTCAGACTTCAGCTCCCAGAAGCCCTGAGCATTGACCACAGTGGCTGGGGCTTCGGGAAGCGGAAGTCCAAAAACATCTGGGGACCCACAGGTTGAGAACCACTGCTGTAGCCATTCTACAACTGATTTTAAAATAGCATATAGAACAATGTGCTGTGTCTGTATCCGCCCAACTTAAATGGAAGGGATGAACTAAGCCACACATTATTCATCTATAAAGGCCTTAAATAGCTTGGCCCTAATGAGTCTCTCTTTGCCAGAGAAAGCTGTTCAGAGTACCTTTTTCCACCAGTGATGATGGGCCTTGGTCATCCAGGCCCATCAACCTCTGCAGGAAACCATTCTTAGGGCATTAGAGGCACACCTTGGTTAACAAAGGCCTTGACAGTTCAGCTCTTTTAAATAAGTATTTTCACATGGGAGTTAGTGAAAGAAAAAAGTCATCCCTGGATCCATTTTGGAAGAAGCTTTCAAGTGGTCTCTAGAAGGTTCAAACTATTTTTGTTTACTTATATAAGGTTTACCTGACCTGGTTGATTAAATTTACAACTGTGCTGAGACATGTCAAACTTCTAGGAACTTATCAGCCTTCCCATGCTATTCTTCTTCTAGCACCAAACTTTTTGTTAAAGTAATTCCTATGCTTCGCTAACTGAGGCACATCTGCACTTCCCACCCATCCAAAGGAAAGGTCTAACTGAAACTCTCCCACAGCTCATAGAGCTGCCTGCTATCTCTTAGCCGCTCCCAATACCCCATAATGTTGAAGGTTAAATCTGAACCCTCTGCAGCTTCCTATCTCCCACCTCCATCTAAATGATTCTGCTCATCTTAAATGCTCAAGGGATTCAACTGATTTGGGGCCACTTGTTCAACCTGAAGCAAAACAAGAAGTAGATTCTCCAGATCAGCCATTTGATAGGTGCAGCCCCACAAGGATACAAACGGCACACAATTGGAAGGATATTAATGATATTTATTGCTGATAAAGTCACTGAAGATTTCTGCTTTGAAGAAGATATATATGTATACATGTATGTGATAAACACACACATACACACCCTCACACTAACTACACTTTAACCACCGCAGTACATACTAAAAGCATGACTTAACCTGTCAAGATGTTCCTTTCATCCATCAACAGATATCTGGAGAGTACAACAGTAGAAAACAAGAACTGAAGGGGGAAGTGTTAAATCCTAAAAGTGTCATCTAAATCCATCACTGTGCTGGCAGCAGAATTCTGACCTCAAGCACGGAAGAGGCTTTGGCCATTTCAACTCAAACTACAGCCCTTGAAATGATCCAAGAACTCTCTGCTCAAGGGACCACACGGTCAATTTAAAATATGACACCACAAAAACACCCTCATGCTCTTCCATACTCTCTTGTACTCATAATTAAGAACACCCATAACTCTTATGGCCACAAAGCACTTATGATTAACAATTCATATAACTCTATTACATGGCCACAAAGCAATTTACACATATTATTTTTATTTGCTGGTTTATTGATGCAGACCAGTTCTCACTTCCTATTTACCTTCAGTGCATAACACACAAAGAGAAATGCTATAGAACACTCTTCTCCTGCTTTATCTACCCTTGAATGTTTGTGGCTTAGAGTATTTTAAGGCACATATTAAACACAGGTTACTCCTAAGTCAGGCAGTCAAGTCAGTTTTGTGAACCCCTTCTTCCCTGCTCCCCCCACTTCCAGGATTATCAGAAGGAAGATCATAAGTGATTTATATGGGGAAGGGCTCTCACACCCTGATTAAGTGATGTGCACGTGCACACAAATATATTCTCTTCATCCTCCTTCAAGCTCCTTTCCCATGTTGTTTTCACTAGAACTATAGACATTTCTCCACTAATATCTACTGCAGTGATATCCAAAGCTGCTTTGAAAAAGCTACCTGAATTTCCATGAGCACTGCCCCATTGCTGGACATGCATCCAGGAGCATCTGAGCGTGACCGGACTACAACTGTAACCCTAAAAGAGTAAACCTCTGTCCTTTTTTATTCACTTACTTATTATAAATATTAATCACACTGTTTCATTCTTCTAAGGAGCTCAAGGCAATTTACATGGTTCCACCCCAAATGGTATCATCACAACCATCCTATGAGGGGAGTTAGGCTGAGAAATAGTAATAACCACAAGGTTTCCCAGTACTTTTCCATATTTACAAGCAGCTTCCTCTTCCTTTTTTTCTACTTTAGATATTTGGATATATCAGAAGCAGAAAGCATTTTTAATGGATATATCTTCTCAAACTAGAATATATTTTGTCAATACTGTAGAATTTGTTTGCTATAAAATACTATTATGCCCACAGTATCTCTAGAGATAACATGTTTGCAACACTGTGAACAATCTAAATAAGCAGCACTGATTACTTTTGCTGACAAACAGACATTTAGCCACTTTATAAATGCTAATTTTTTTTCAAGATCATCCTTTTAGCACGCACTAATGGAATGGATAAAACAACTGATACGTTACGCAACTGAGCCTCCGTTGGTGTACTAAAATGCATTTTAACATTAGATCAATCCAGAAAAAAGAATGAAATTACTAATAGTATATTTTGAAAATGTTAATTATGGGTATAATTAATAACAACTGGTATAATGAGAATGAGATTTAGATATATATAATCAAAAATAGAGAACCAGCATGATTTATAATACACTGTATAAGTAATATTATGTATAACAAATTTGGAGAGAAATAGAAATGTAAGTATTTATCCCCTTTCTCTTCACTTTTCTGTTTGCCATGCTATGCTTTTTTGGTTTTGTTTTTTTAACAATAAAAAATAAAAAAATAGATCAATCCATTGTGTTAAGCTATAAATTAAACAACAAATATTTCATTTATAATTTTTATACTATGGTAGATAATAGTAAAATATATTATAATACAGTAGTATATAAGACTTTTAATTATATAATATATATCTTTGATTCCGGGAATGGTGAGAGGAGGAAAGTTTTTTTTTAAAAAAACCCAAGGTCATCAATAAAACATCATAGAAAGGTGACAGCTGATGAGCAGGATACCAACAATTTACAATACAGGCAGATAGATTTCCTCCTACACATTTCAACAGATATCTTTACCTGTCACAGATATTTTCTTTGATCTGCTCCTTCACACACACACAAAACTCAGAGAGGACGAGATCAAGAACAAGACAAAAGTAGTGAGAGAAGCTAAACTCTTCGGAAGGATACTCACTCAGTAAGAGATCTCCTGAACAAGGAACAAAATTGAAATTTGTTTAAACAAAATAACCCTTCTGCCATAGATGATCAACAGGTAATATATACAAGTTCAATCCTAGGGGTTGTCAATTTTAATTTACTCCTTCATACTTTCCAACCTTGCTGCTGTTTCCAGTAGCCTACACAAGAAAGATACAAGGTAATACTCTAAACACACACATGGATGAAGGAAAGGGAAAAGGAAGGGATCCCTTTCTTCACATTGTTAAGGGAGGAAGAGAATCCAATAACACCACCAGTTGGTTGTGCATGTGACTTATGGAAACCCCACGAATTTCATAGGGTTTTCTTAGGGAAGGACTACTCAGAGGTGGTTTTGCCAGTTCCTTCTCCCAAAATATAGCTTACAGTATTCATCAACCATTCTCCATCAAGTACTAACCTGGACTGACCCTGCTTCACTTCTAAAACCAGACAGGAGCTGGTGCCTTTAGGATATTTAGGCCCAATAATAGTTGGCCACAGTCATACACACACCCCAAAATGTACATTCCAAGTAGTTCAGTTGGGGTCTAGCTGCTGTATGTGATACATGATGTGTTCAATACTACAGACTGGTAAATCTTAATATGGGCAATTCTAGCAACAAACCAGTGCAAAAAAAGAAGCCCATCCTGGTGAACATGCCAATATTTTTTGAAAGTTTTCTATAAAAGTCATGTTGTTACCACAGCTGACAGCAAAACGTATCCACCCCACAAGCACTCACTGTCTAGACTTCAATTTCCACACACAGGAAACAGGGAAACACTTATCTGTATGTGTTGAGCAAGAGAAATTGGGATTGCAAATTAGAAGGAAGTAATCAGTCTTAGACACTGACTAAGCATGAACAGTGATTAAGCATGAACATGATGCACAACACTATTAAATTGATGTTACACAAAGATATATGCTGACACTCTGATAAGACTGTGACATTGTCAGCAATTATGTGTGAACTCTTACTTTCCTTTAGGATGTTTGTGATTGTTCTTAATCGCCAAAACGCTCCATTCACTCCATTCTGAGTTTTTGTGTAAACATTTCTTTTTTCACTTATACAAAATCAGAAAATTAATACTGATAACTCTTTAGCATTAATAGTCTTTGGATATATAGAGAGAAATGAATGTATTTACAACGATACAGACAGGCTCCCACACATGCAATGTGTCTTTTCCTTCTCCTCTTCTCCTCCTTAGCCACCCCCTCCGAATCTGCTCCTGGGGCTCCTCCATACCTCTAGAGCTGGTTTGTGGGGACACCCAGAGGGGCAGCAGGAAGGAGGCAATCAGTTGCTCAATGATATCAGTTCTGCTGGTGGACGGACATCACCATGGATCTGGACATAATCCTCCAACAATAACAAATATGTTAATATTGCTGCTATTACTTCTATTATTATATCCAAACAATATCATTGCTTTTATACGGTACTACTGAATATTAAAAGCACTTCCTGTACATTATCTTCTAGTTATCCATACAGCAATAACAATTCTAGCAGGTAAAGATTATTTCTATAAAGTAGATATAGAGTGGCAGGGAGGGAAGGCAAGAAACAGTAGCTTATCTAAAGCCACCCAAAGAGTTTGTAGCAGAGACTAAATTTAAACCAAGGAGGTCTTGGTTCCTCATTTTGTCTCTTAGACAGAAGGTTCACAGCAGAATCAAAATTCTGTTCATAAAATATTGTTTTCTGTTAGCAATAAATTGTACCAACGAACAGAATCAAATGCTTGCAATCAAACGATAAGTTTGGGTATACTTAACAAGTCCAAATCATTTCATTTTGATTTGGCTGAGAGCTAGTCCTTCCTTTCCAACAAGTAAAAAAATGGAGCCCTTTTACATTACACAGTTATAGCACTACGATTCCACTTTTACTGCCATGGCTCCATTCTATGGAAGTCTGGGATTTGCAATTTAGGAAGGAATACTTAGAATTCTCAGTCAGAGAGCGCTAGTGTCTATGACCAAACAACAAATCCCAAGATTCCAAAGGATGCTCCCTTGGCACTTCCAAAAGCTCCTAGAGTTGCTCACAAAGACTAACAAAAAGACTGTCTCTGCCCTCAGGATTACCAGCTAAATAACATGACGCAAAAGGAAAAGTGATTAGGAAGGAGGAGTGGGAAGCAAATTCAGGCACGAATTCTTAGTTGCAAAGTTCTTGTGGGGCAGGTCATGCAGGGGAAGATGAAGCAGACTTCTTGTAGCTGTTCTTTACAATTGGCCAATGGATGGGGCTAATATGATCTATACCCCTTCTGTGAAGTCTTTGCTGGGAAGCAGGAAATGAGTACTCCCAGGAGCTCTGAATCCACTGGCTGTTGAAGAATACCTGGGACTGGTCTGCTGAAAACTAGCAGCTGCCTTCCTGTTGATGTTCTGAAGGGAGGTTTCTAAGGCAGGAAGCTGGTACTTAGGGCTACATTCAGTTTCAGTCCCAACCTGCGTAAGACCCACTGAAATCAATGGGACTTAAATTACTGTACCCTAACAAATCCCTCAGGTGTTAAAAGGACTTTATAGTTAGAACTAAAATGGGGCTTAGCTATTTTTAAGTCAGATACTGAACTCATATCCCCAAGGTTTTCCCACAGTCAGCATGGTCACCAGCCATTCTCAGACTTACAGCACAATGAAGTAACTTTTCCAAACTCTGTTTATAGTAAGAAAGAAAGAGTGAAAGAACCTATTCCTCCGGCACTGAAAATATTCCTTTAAGGAGAAGAAAGAAGAAGGGCAGCACACCAGAGATATATCTAGGGTAGGGCAAGAGGTGCCTCAGGCACCAATATCAGGGGGTGCAAAAAAAGCCATGCTGCACTGGGAGGATTTGGCTGCAGCAGCAGAGAAGGAGGAGGAAGTGGCCCCAGGGAAGGAGGAGGAGCAGGCAGCTCTGCACTCTGAGTCCAGAGAGCACGTGACCTGCCCTAGTTACTCCAGAGTCAGGAAAGCACGTGCCCCAAATACTCTGGAGAGGTAATCCAGTGAGGTTTATTGGAGGAAGAGATAAGCAGATCTCACACCAAAGCAAAATGCTTGAGAAAGGGGTGGGAGAAGACTCTTGGAAACCCCCTTGAGCCCCCCTCCCTTACTCAGGCATGTTTGCCTCAGTGTGGGGATCTCACACCAAAGGAAAACGCACAGGAAAGGACAGGGGAAGTCCCCTGGACCCCCTCCAGCCCCCTCCATTTCCCAGGCATTTTTGCCTTGGTGCAAGATCTCCTCACAGAGAAGGATGAGCTAGATGGGAAGTACAAGGCTACACCCTATTGTCCTTTCCATGAATCAGAGTATGCATCCATGCATCGCCCCACCACTACCCTCACCAGGGTCCTCCTCAGCCTGGGGCAGTGGTGGGAGAAACAGCCTTTCCACCCTCGAACAGTGCTGCCACGCCCTTGCCAGAATCATCTTCGGTCTGGGGCAGCAATGGCAGGAAAAGCAGCACCTAGGGCTGCAACTTCCACACTTGCCCTTGGCACTACCGAAGCTAGACACACAACTGCAGCACTCTACTGGATGACCTTTCTCAATTCTAGCAACTCCAAAAAATAGTTACCCAAATGCATGCCTCACCCCCAGCCTCCCAAAACCACCACAGAGGGAAACTATCTGTATTCAAAATCAGTAATATACAATAATATGCTTCAGCAGAGACTAATGCTTTCTCAGACAGACCATCTAACTAGAACATGCAAATGCCCAAGGCCTTGGCTGATCTTGTAATCCAGTTCTGTGGATCTAATTGAGAGGAGCTTAAACTATCTAACATGCAGTAACCAAGTCCAAATACCTGAATAATAGTTTGGGTTCAGAATAACACGTCAATGGCAGTAACACCAGTGATTAATGATGCTAATGAAAATGGGGCTGTCTGGCATTCTGAGCACTGAAATTACTGGGGATGTTATTAAGAGTGAAAAGTAAGCGAAGCATAGAAAGAGAAACCCAGGTTATTATTTTTGGCAAATCCAACCAGTGTATACATAGGCAATACTTATCTTGCATTTATGCAAAACAAACTGAAAACCCGTATTAGGAACATGAAATAGCCACATTTATCAGGGACCCTTCCCATTTAAGTACTACTAACATGAGTGGGAGCATTGGAAGAACAGGAACAGCTTGCACGGATTTCAATTAAGATTGCACTGGGAAAGTATCCAAAGACTGGGGCCAGCTATTATTTCATGTTTTCATTGCTGTTCCTCCCCTCTCCTAAATAGCTGTCAGAAATCAATCAGGCATGTTTATGTATTACTGAGAAATAGAATCATAGAACTGGAAGGGTAATCAGGTCCAACCCCCAGGTCAATGTCTTCCCAAAGACCAAGAACACAATATCATGTCACTTGCACATTATACACCAACACTGAGGTAAATAAAAATGGTGTTAATCTAGTATGATGATGGCACATGAATACCAAGAATTTCCCATACACTTCTTTTTAAAAAATGCAAGTCACTTAAAACTCTTTTAAAACATACACCAGATATTTTGAACATAAGTTTCTTTAAAACAACTTCTAAGAAACTAATAAACTAAACCAAGCTTCACTGAACTGTTTTCACATTATCATCTTACAACAGTGATCCTTCAGGTTGCTGAGTCTCTGCCTGAAAAGAAAAAGCTAGCCAAGATGTTAGTTGCCTTCCTGGCCTGTAAAAATCTATTTTCCAATACAGTTATACGAGAAAGTGTTTGTTACTAAAATGAAGAACTGATAAACCACAAACCAACCCATCTGCCTCCCACTTAATGCATTATCAATTTTAGCTGATTTGGAAGCTCTAGATACAGCAGAAACAGTTAGACAAAGCAGCTTAACATTGTTTTTGCATTTATGCCATTCCTCTCTTCAATATTCCATGAAACCACAAGAATGTTTCATAGGCTTTGAAGATAAAAGAAACCACAAGCAATCAAACAGATGAAAGTGCACAGATCTTCTGGAAAAGTACGGTGGGAAGCAGCAACTGTCAAGGTGGAAACACTTGTAATAGCAAAGATTTTGACATTATGGGATAGTGTCTTTATTTGTCAGCTTGTTTTTTATCTTTTCAAATTGCAAGTGATTTGTTCACGAGACATTTTATTCAGTTTATCTCTGAAGATATATTCTAAATAAATAGTCAAGTGGTAAGACTCTACCCCAAGGTTACTCAAATGCAGCCCGAATTGCTGCATGAAGCCAACTGGGGCTATTTTGTTCCAAAGACCTAGGCTATATCTACATTGCACAGTACAGCACTTTAATAACACTGCCTAGGTCCATCCTGTGGAATCTCTGAATTTGTAGTTTGGGGAGGCACTTGGAATTCTCCAGGTCACTCCTCTGAACTACAGCAACAGAGATTTCTGGAAGTGAATTCTAAGTGACCTAGGAAACTACATTTCTCAGGATTCCATGGGAAGTTGTTATGGCAATTAAAGTGGTGCCAATATGCTATAATTGTGTAGTATTGATGATCCTTCAAATGACACAGTGTTGTGCTGTAATGCATCACCATAGTCTGTCCAAGTTAATGTATCAGGTCTTGTACTATTGTAAACATCATTTAAATACAGACTTACAAATAATGCGATACTAGAATCACTGATAATTTACGGAAGAGATTGGTTCTTAATTTACGAATAGCAAGTGAGACATGCAAGAGAATAACAGAAATAGAACGTACCTCAGATGCAATCTAGACCCTGCTCAATGCAGGATCTGCAGCGAAGTTGCAATAGATGTATGTCCACCCTAAGTTTAATTAAATAAAGTAAGCGAAGGAGAGCCCAGGCAGCCTGCTTCACTGTTCAGCAGCTCTTACCAGCCGCAGGTTTCTCCCAGTGGCAAATGGTAGTTTCCATGCGTAGTGAATCTACTCTGGCTTT